>MNAD01001254.1:0-24806 GCA_001895945.1 Trametes pubescens | reverse complement strand
GTCCGGTCCCACGGTCCCCCGGCCCTCTGCCATGCGCGACGGAACCTGTCTTGCGCGACGGAACCTCTCGGGCGCATCTGGTAGTACATGTATTAGCTCGTATGCTAGTGTAAATAGTAGTTTTTCCGTATCAACTCCTTTCCGGCCTCGTTGAATGCATTATGTTCCTCGCATCTTCTGCGCATAGCTGGGCAGCGAGCTCGATCCGGATTAGAAAGCGAGCTGTATGATTGCTATGCCTTGTGTGCACACACAAATATTGGACGACATGGAATGATTGTAGATTTTGCAAACATTGTGGCAGTTGCAAGGGGCTCAACGCGATCCTAGTGGCATTATGATAGATTGCGAAATTGTAATCATTGGGGACATTACAACAGATTATTAGTCGATGTTCCTAGATTATAACCCATTGTAAGATCACGGTCAAATCTGTGATGGTTGTGCCATTCATAGGTTAACAGTAGTATCATCTGCTATCCCCTACAGAACTCGCAGGACTGCCCTCGCCTTTGGTGAAATGCATTGAATGTATAGCTCACTATGTGACGCACTAGTAGGTATCCGTGTGAGGTCAAATCGTTGCTTCAGCCGTAGCTAATTGCGCCTGATAGTACGTTCTCACTCCGGGTCTTTTCGACTTAACGCCTTGGAGCATCGACGTCTCTAGCCCCACACCTGACCCAAGTCTACCGTAATGCTTGTTTATGACGCTAGCTATGCAGATTTGTAACTCGCTGCGTGCGGCAGCAGAATGGCCACTACCGGGACTGACCCACGAGATATAAGGGCCAGCCAGCGATGCTCCAGCGCAGCCTCGCACTGCAACCCTTCCCCTCACCGACGCCATCTCCAAGATCAAGCGCTATGCTTGTATCTCTCGCGCAAGCTTGTCTCGCGGGTGGATTCACATGGTTCCTGTGGAAGTGCTTTGGACAGGTCCTCGTCAAATCCCCCCTTGACAACATCCCCGGTCCTCCGCGCGAGTCCTTCCTCTATGGTGAGTCCAACGAAGGAGTGGACGTGGAATTTTCTATAACTGAAGTATGATAAGGGAACCTGCGGCAGATGCTCGAGCGTCATGCTTGGCCCGTGTATGAGCACCTCACAGAGACATACCCCGGGATTGCCAAGCTAGCAGGTCCACTCGGAGTAGGTCTCCTCACGCTTCGTGATGCTTTTCGGTACTCATCACGCGCGTAGACCCGCATGTTATACGTTTTCGACCCTGTCGCGATGCACAATATCATCGTGAAGGACCAGGACGTCTTCGAACAGGCTGCATGGATCATCCAGTAGGTCTTGCTGCAGCGTTGACACGAATGCACACTAAATCTGGTTTCGTTTTAGGTCAAACCAGATAGAATTTGGCCCCGGCCTACTCTCGACGTTTGGTGCGTCTCGAACGAGCCCTCTGTTCGACCTTGCTACGCTGCTGTCTGACAAACCGCTTGGGTTACTTAGGGGACCACCACAGGAAGCAGCGCAAGCTCCTCAACCCGGTCTTCTCCATCGCCAATATGCGCCGCATGATTCCCATCTTCAACGATGTCGCGCGCCAGGTGCGTCAGTACGTGGTTACGGAGCCACCCAGTCTCTCACCGCGCCGCGCGGAGTTCTGTAGCTACAGAAGGGTCTAGAGATGTCCCTCGCAGGGAAGAACGAGCCCGTCGAGCTCGACATGCTCAGCTGGATGGGGCGCGCCGCTCTGGAGCTCATAGGCCAGTCAGGCCTCGGGTACTCGTTCGACCCTCTCGTCGCAGATTCTTCTGATGAGTTCTTGACGACGATCAAAGCTTTCCAGTGAGTGATGATTTCGCCTCGTCTACCTCCCTGTGCTGAACGTCTTTTACTATCTAGGCCCACGATCATGCAGCTCACCCTCTTCCGCCGTGCCATTCCTTACTTGCCGGACGTGTTTCCTTGGCTCAAACGGAAATTTGTCGAACGGTTCCCAAACAAGAACGTACAGAAACTGCGCCGTATCGTGGGTACGATGCATGAGAAGGCGGTGGAGATCTACGAAGAGAAGAAACGAACGATCGAGCAAGGTGATGATGCGCTGAAGAATAAGGTCGGCGAGGGAAAAGACTTGATGAGTATCCTGCGTAAGTCCTCAAACTCCTTCCCTACATACGTGCTAGCCGCTGACTGCACGACAGTGCGAGCGAATATGGCCGCGTCTGAAGACGATAAGCTGCCCGAGGAGGAGCTCATCGCACAGATGGCGTCAGTATCAGTCTTGCCGTCTCCATCTCGCCTTTGTCTTAACTAGTGCTGGTCGATGCATCAGGACGTTCATATTCGCCGCCATGGACACGACTTCGAACGCCCTCTGTGTTACATTGTCCCTCCTCGCTGAGCATCCCGACATCCAGGACAAGCTGCGGAAGGAGATCCTCGAGGCATCGCATGGCGAGGACCTCTACTACGACACGCTTGTCTCGCTGCCCTACCTGGACGCCGTGTGTCGAGAGACTCTGCGCCTGTAAGTCCTGACAGGTTCCCTCGTTTGTGTTTATCTCTCATGGCCGTCCCTTACTAGGCGCTCTCCTGCTACGACCGTCTTCCGCGAGTGCGTTTCTTTGTTGTTCCGTACGCCATGGTGTGATACTAAACCTCAGTAGGACCCGCTGCGACGCCATCCTTCCGCTGTCCTCGCCCATCACTGGCATAGACGGCTCGAAGATCCGCGAAGTACATGTTCCGAAGGATACGACGATCATCGTCGGCATCCTCTCATCCAACCGCAACAAAGCCATCTGGGGCGAGGACGCACTGGAGTGGAAGCCCGAGCGCTGGCTCAATCCTCTCCCGAAGAGCGTGACGGATGCGAAGATCCCCGGCATCCAACCAACCCTGTGCGCGCGGATACAATTTTCCTTTGGAGATCATGGAGACTGACTCGTCGCGTACAGAATGACGTTCTCCGGCGGAGGTCGCGCGTGCATGTAAGTCCCGCCGCCCCAGCTTCAGTGATGCTTCCCGGAGCTGATTCGTTGGTATGACTAGTGGCTTCATGTTTTCGCAACTCGAGATGAGTGAGTGACACGCAATCTCTGTCTCCGTCGTACTTATGCGCCGGCCCTTGACACCAGAGGTCGTCTTATGCCAACTACTCACCAAGTTTACCTTCGCGCCCTCGAACAAACCGATCACCTGGAACATATCCGGCCTTACCTTCCCGACGGTGGGGAAGGCCACGAAGGCGTCGATGCCCATGATGATGGGCTGTACAAAGGCCCCGCCGTCTGAACCACTACTATGACCTTCTGCAGGTCCTCTGGGTAGCCAAGTACCAACTGATTTCATCGCACTAATCTTATGACACTAGTGCGCATAAGTACATTGCTACGATCCCGTTTCTGTTCCATCCTCGATCATGTACTTGTACTTCGGTGTTCGGTGTTTATGCCAACGTCAATGGTAGTCGTTTTCCGACCCAGTTGTCGCTGACCAGATCGTTGATCGTCACGATCTCGGCCTTATACGAACGGTATCTACTGGGACACCAATCCTCAGCCTCCCGCGCTGGCGCAGTCGTATTTTTGATACACCACGAACTTCATGCATTGGTTCTTACATTCAAGAAACAGACTTGCTTCCTATATAGACCTGTCCGGAAATTTGAGTTGTTTACGTATCACTGGATGCACATCGCTTGGATTTATACCGTGGTCCATGCTCACCATGGTTAAAACGCCCTATTCACGGCGCCGCAATTGTGTCGGTGTTCCACCCCGCGATCTCCAGACCCAAGTCGCCAGGTAGTCTTTCCCATAGGAACTGCATCTCCTCGACCTGTCTAGACACCGACGCCTCGATGCATGCATCGCACAGCCCATCCGCCTTCGCGCTCCTGACACGTTTCTCCGAATTATCGAATATATGAGGCGCCGATTCGACCATCCTCTCTTCTCGTCAGGCGCGCGATTTCGCATCCCGGACGGCGGCACATCTCCCTGGGTTGGGGCAGTTCGCTGGGAAGCAGTGACTCCAGAGTTGTTCCAGTCTGTAGCATGCGCGCATAGTGAAACGCGTGCGTGCGTATATGCACAGAGTCAGGTCCGGGATGGAAAGTGTATTTTGCGGTCCGTTGGGAGATGCAGAACTAGACAGGAGGGCTGCGGTAGGGAGGAGTGTGCACAAATATAACGCCATCGGAAGCATTGAGTCCTCGCCGACGAGGCGTGCGAGATTGACGGCCCGGATGGCATCCCTACAAAGACGCACTTGGAGAGCTGAGCTTTGTAGTACTGGTTCCTTTCCGCCTGGAAAAGTGACGTGGAGGAGACGTATGGTGCTCCGCATTGTGGAGAAGCGGTGGCAGAAGATTGTCTTCATGCGCTTCAGGCCCTCGGCGCAGAGATGATCAATCTGATACTTATGCCCGAGTTCCACGATGGCGGCGACACATCCAAAAGACAGGCACGCCCTGCCGTACTCAAACACCCTAAACATCGTAAGATGTGAACAAGCTGCGCTATGAATTTTGGCGCTGGCGCGTTGAGCGTCACTCTCTTTAGGCCGTCGTACAGGGCCTTCAGCAGCATGTGGAAGTCCAGTGGGGGATCGGAAATGTGCATGATTGGACATCCGTAGAGCTCGTCCTTCTCCGAGTCGGCAGGTTGCGGAACCTGAAACATGTCCTCAAAAACGGGAGAGTGCCTTGCAAGAACCCCCTGATGGACACGGAAGGCGACATCGCCGTCTGCGATTATGATGATATTTCCGTCTTCGAGCCAGAATTCGGACGAATGGCTGGTCGAGATTCTCCCCTTAGTAGTGTTGTGCCCGCCCACGTCTGAGGGGTCATCCTCCCCACGATGTCGTTTTGCCGGCGGTTCTCCACTGCCGCCCCGGATGTTTGCGGATGCCATGAGGCTCTTGGAGATAGCGATTTAAAGACACGCAACAATGCAGAAGTAACAACATAAACATACCTCGCGAGGGACCTCTGGTGGATGCGATGATGGTGGTTCAGAGTCAGAAACGTGCGCTGGTAGTCCCGCGCGCTCCGAGGAGTCGAGTACTGACCTTTTTGGTAGAGCAGCTGCCTCGAACCGAAACTGTACCTGACGCCTATAACAAACGCATGAACACACCTCGCTAAGAGCTGAGCGCTGAGACTCCGCTGGCGAGCACACAGCCATCATGACTCGCCGTCCAAATGATATGCGGATTATCTTGGATAGGGACAAGCCCTATATTGATACTACTGGCGGGTATCTTTTGAAACGACTAATGCGTTGGGTACACTCGTCATTTGTTCGCCGTACCCTCTCGCTGGTTGGAGGACGTTCAGCGTATGCCGTGCCTCAAGGAAAGACGACTCGCGGATCGGTCTCCGTCCGCAAATCGTGTGCATCATATCCAGCGGGGGGAGGTGAGCCCGGTTGACCTACTCGTGCGAGAAGCGAAATGAAGACAGTGAGACTGACCGATCCGTAAACTGATCCTGGAAGCTGGAAGGCTAACTGAAGGTCGGCGATGCCGCACCGCTAACTGTAGTCGTTGACTCACCTTTGAGAAACGTGTGCACATGCGGGACGTCAACGAAACAGAAGCTCTGCTTGCCCGATCGTTATGGATTCTTCTGAGCCTATGAGACGTCGAGGCCGTGGATTAGAAACTGCTAGGAACTCCTTGATGACCTGAAGTTGGACTTCATACATACGACCCTAGTGTCGCGGCCTACAGTCGCGCAATCATACACAAGCAACGTCATGTTGTGGCACTGTGCGATGAACTTTCGCACAGATCGGCCCATTGTGTTTGTGTCGTGCGCGTGAACGGTCTGTTGAGTAACCCCGTCACGACGTTCGTATGACGTCTCGCCTGGGAAGACGATGCCGAGAGGCTCGCTTGCTGACAGATTCGAAGAGTATGTGAAGTACCCCCACGGACAAAGAAGGATCCCCATTGGTCTGGAGTTAGCACATACGATACAAAGAGGATGACGAGACGTAGCGTACACAACGACAACGGACAGCCTGAGAGACCTTCGAACCCGCTACCAACTGCCCGGGGGGCGATTGCTCTGCCAACTAGAGGAACACCTAGAGGAGCTGCTGTGGGTTCGCGCACATCCGTTCGAGTGTTTTCCTGATATCTAGCACACTCTATGCTTTGATCGGATGTGGGCCTTTCCTTGAACCAGGAAGGACAGCGTGGAAAGCAGGTGACGGAGGCCGAAGCATGCCCGGGCCCCCGGGGGAATGCGGCAGCGGCGGCCGCTGCGATTGCTGTGGGCGCTAGAGTCACACAGCCACATCGCAAATCGCTGCCGCCTCGCTCTCTCTCCTCACGCTCGCGCTGGCAGCTGCAACCTCCACTGACTCATCCGACAAATCGTTAATGGACGCGCATGCGCTAAAATTCATTGGACAACTTCATTCGGTTTCAGGTTGACGAAAGGCATGTAACACATTGCTTAGCATTGCAAGCGCGGGCCAGATACTGACGCCTAAGCATCGCACAGCTTCGAAAAGACTTTATTGCTAGTACTTAGTATCTCTTACAAGCTCGCAAGACGACTGTTGTGTCTTGAAGCGTTCTCTGCAGTATACGAAGCCAAATATACGTATCGCGTTATGCTCGGCTTCAATGCATGCTAGCTGGTTCCCGGCTTGGTACGTTCTCACTCATCACTTCGAATTGACGCCTAGGAAGTACATTGACGTCCCCAAGATTGTAAACCTCCCGTTTGAGCCGAGTCTCGCGGACATTTGTCTGGGCCAATTAGCCATGCAGCCTTCCCAGCTACTGCTTGCGGCAGCAAAATGACTACTACTCGACCCGCGAGATATAAGGGGCCAGCACGCGACACCTTCCAGCCAGCTCTACATCGCTCCCCTTCCTCGCACCAACACTACCTCCACTTCCGCGCTCAGCGGCTATGTTAGTATCACTCGCGCAAGCTGCTTTGATTTGCGGCTTCTCTTGGCTCCTGTGGAAGTACTTCAGACAGGTCTTCATCAAATCCCCCCTCGACAATATTCCCGGCCCTCCGCGCGAGTCTTTCCTCTACGGTGAGTCCAATGCAGACGCGAGGGGGCAATCTTCCATGTCTGACAACGCTGCAGGAAACCTGCGGCAGATACTCGAACGCCATGCGTGGCCCGTGTATGAGCATCTCACCGAGACATACCCCGGGATTGTCAAGCTAGCGGGTCCACTCGGGGTACGTCTTCTTGAACGCTTCGCAATGCATCCTCACACTCATTCCGCGCGTAGACACGCATGTTGTACGTCTTTGACCCTGTCGCGATGCACAACATCATCGTGAAGGACCAGTACATCTTCGAAGAGGCCGCGTGGTTCATCATGTAAGTATTGCCGCTGCAGTCGCTGAACCACACACTAAATTGACCATTTATGATATAGGGCAAACCACATGAACTTTGGTCCCGGCTTGCTCTCGACGCTCGGTGCGTTTCCGCGGGCGCCCTTACCACCAGTCTCAATACGCTGACTAAAGCACCACTCAGGGGACCACCACAGGAAGCAACGCAAGCTCCTCAACCCCGTCTTCTCCATCACCCATATGCGGCGCATGATTCCCATCTTCAACGAGGTCGCGCACAAGGTACGTCAGCACGCATACTAACGGTCCGCGCGATTTCTCACCGCGCCCCGTAGCTCCAGAAAGGTATCGAGACACGCGTCGCAGAGCATGGCGGGCCTGTAGAGCTTGACATGCTCAACTGGATGGGACGCACCGCGCTGGAGCTCATTGGCCAGTCGGGTCTCGGGTATTCCTTCGACCCCCTCATTGCAGACTCTTCCGACGAGTTCACGACGGCTATCAAAACTTTCCAGTGAGTCACAGACCCGTCGTTATCTATTCTCTGCAGGCTCAACGCTTCATGTGCTAATACGTTATACAGACCCACTGCCATGCAGCTTAACTTCCTGCGTCGTATCGTCCCTTACTTGCCAGACATCGGATCTCCTTGGCTCAAGAGGAAATTGGTCGAGCTGTTCCCGAACAAGAACGTGCAAAAGCTGCTGTACATTACAGATATAGTGCACGCCAAGTCGGTGGAGATCTATCAAGAGAAGAAGCGAATGATCGAACAAGGCGACGAGGCGCTGAAGCATAAGGTCGGGGAGGGGAAGGACCTGATGAGCATCCTGCGTAAGTTTTCTGAATCCCGCTCGCAATCGTGCCCACCGCTTACGGGGTGCTAGTACGGGCGAACATGGCGGCATCTGAAGACGACAGGCTTCCCGAAGAGGAGCTCATTGGACAGGTGGCGTGAGTCTTACCGTCTCCATTCTGCATCACAGGCTATTCCTTACCAGTGTCGGTCGATGTATCAGGACGTTCATCGTCGCCGCCATGGACACGACATCGAACGCACTCTCTATGGCGCTCTCCCTCCTCGCCAAGCACCCCAACGTCCAGGAGAAGCTGCGGAAGGAGATTCTCGAGGCATCGAATGGCGAAGACCTCGACCACGACACGCTTGTCTCGCTGCCATACTTAGACTCCGTGTGCCGCGAGACTCTGCGTTTGTGAGTCCGAGCATTTTCGTATGCGTTCATTTCTGACTCCACTATCTCCTAGGCACGCTCCTGTTACGACCGTCTTCCGCGAGTATGTCCCTTAGTTCTCCCGCGCGACAACATCATGCTGACCCACAGTAGGACGCGCAGCGATGCCGTTCTCCCGCTGTCCGAGCCCATCATCGGCGTCGATGGCTCGAAGATCAATGAGGTTCATGTCCCGAAGGACACGACGGTCATCGTCGGCATCCTGTCCTCGAACTGCAACAAGGCGGTTTGGGGCGAGGACGCACTGGAGTGGAAGCCTGAGCGCTGGCTCAATCCTCTCCCGAAGAGCGTGACGGATGCGAAGATCCCCGGCATCTATTCAAACCTGTATGTGTCTGGTGTTTTCTAGCAGAAAAATCAATTAACACTTCGGATACAGGATGACATTTATCGGCGGCGGTCGCGCATGCATGTACGTTTGATATGCGCTATGCCGTGTGTGATTTCCGATACTGAACGGTCGTCCTCTCCAGCGGTTTCAAGTTCTCGCAGCTCGAGATGAGTGAGTAATCGACTACCTCCGCGCCTGTCAATGTCGCTCATATATTGTCCGGTAACTGCAGAGGTTGTCCTGTGCCAACTGCTCACGAAGTTCACCTTCGCACCCTCTGCCAAACCCATCGTCTGGAACCTTTCCGGGATTTCCTTCCCGACGGTCGCGGATGCCACGAAGCCGTCGCTGCCCATGATGGTGGGGCTGTACAAGGAGCTCGCCGTGGCTGCTTGAACTATATCCGCCAACAGCCTATGTCCGCCAGCCTGAGGTATCATACATACTGATCTCAACGTCGATGTAGTTTCTCGCTGCGTCAAGATCACGCAGCAGCGTATATACATGAGTTTGTCGTTGCGTCCCAAAGCATGTACTAGTGTAGTGGTCGGTGTTTGTTTCCGTGTCAATGTCAGAAGTAGCTGTCCTCCAACCAACTGTCGTCTTCCCCGCTGTTCTCTGAGATATGTCGGCGCCAGGACCACGCGTTCACCTTCGCGCGCAACCTCGCGCTGCAGCGACGCTGGCTCGCGAAGTTCAGCGCTCAACGTTCAGCCTCCGCCTCTGCTCGTTTATCCTCCTGCATTGCATTCACGACGGAGTGTGGTCCCCACTGGAGCTACCAAGAGAGAAAGATCTCGATCTCGAAGTGGGATTCGCGCGCATGATGGAGTATCGGAGGCTCTAGGAGGTCCTCATTGCCCTGAAAGGCTGGGTAAAAGGCCGTGATGCTACACTGCTAAATGTTCTACGCTCTCGTGGAGTGTACCTTGTTCTGTGCATTGATTGAGCCGTGGAGGAGCAGGTCGATGAGATGACGCTGCACGAGATCCGCGCGGTGCGGAGGTATGTACCTCATCGACCTCTTTGCGACGCCTGCGCGAGACCTCCTTGCGGCGAGCTGCAAGTCGGACGACAGCACGGCGACTGACGAGGGACGCGTTTGCAGGAACGCGATGGTACAAACACTCATGGTCGTCACGAGCATGAACCAGATGCAATCGGCCTTCGCCGCGTACGGCTACGAGCTGGGCCTCAACCTGCCAGTGGTCTGTATGAGCGTTCGTCTCGTCGTTGACGTCGGACCTGCGGGGGCGATCAACAGCCTTCAGATTATGGATGGCTACATTACCCTCGTCCGGTTGCTGAATCACAGGCTCGCATGCCACGATCGTGGAACGACCTTCAAGCGTGCGCGCGTCGACTCCTATCGACGTATCGCCCGCAGCGGACTTGGGCACCGTATATCCGGCGGTCCGGTAGCGGAGCGGGAACGCCACAATCATATTTGTCGGTGCTTGGCAAGAGCTTCGTACCTGAACCCGATTAGGAATGTTATCACAGGCCGAGTCTTCTGCGGAGTAATGAGATCAGGTCGGACGGAGTCGGTGACGAGAGAAGGGTTACTTGCTGTGTCGTGTATAGAGCAGGTACAGCAAGGCGATGAATACGACTGATTGTGCAGTTGACTCATGCTGGACGCGCGAGGTATTCGAGCAGCAATATTTTGACGAGCGAAGCATGCGCGCAAAGGTATTTCGCACGACACTACATAGCGAATCGGTGCGGACGAAGATCAGTATATTTCAGGATTTGAGTAACTGGGTTACGAGAGTCCTATCAATTTTTACCGACCTTTTTCTGATACACAAGGTACTCGCCGGTTGAACGCGATGGCTTGTAGCCTCCCGAAGAGCTAGGAAGTCTGGACAGAGAGAGGGTGGGGGGACGCAGGCAAGAGGAGACATAGAAACCCGGTGATCGTAAACACTGACTGCAACGAGAACATGCACGCTGAGGCACGGTTCGCGGTTACACGAAGGGCGATGAGCCTACCGTACCGCATAGCACGCCTGTGAGGGGCCACCGGCATTGCTGAGGCATCACCTCGCGGCCGTCGACACTTCTTGTCGTCCCTAAAACTTCCTACTCAGCGAAGGTACTGGACGCGGGGCTGGAATGATACCTCTGGAAGGGGCTGGACTGAAAACCGGATGTCCTCCGAGGCCGCGTGCTCCTGCGGGTGCAGTTAGCAAGCATTAGAGTAAACTCTATGTATGAGCATGTACCTCATCCCGTGGCCACGCTTCCTTCGACGTCGGCTTGGTGCGTGCATCCACAACTTGGCGGGATGTTTATTGCCTGTACTGGGCGTGCCGTTTGCATACGGACGCGGCACGCGCAAAATTTCGCGATGAAGGTTATGCGACCTGGAAGATGAAGCAACGTGGGTCGGGAGAGGACTGCGCCGGAGGGCGCCGACGTGGGAGACGATACTTTGCCGTACGGGTTCCTCGCCTCACGGGCGACGTAAAGTCGTCGGCGACCGTGTGGCTGGCTTGACGCCACAGCGACATGCCAAGTCCGGCGCGTGGGCATGACATAGGAAGGACGCGCATGACGAAGGGGGCGCACACGCGGACGACGCAGATGCCAGTGTGAGGTCGGTCGTCTGCAAAGTGAAAGGCCGCCGCAGTGACGACGAAGAAGACAGGTGGTTGATGTCTTGGCTTGATCATTTCCGCTCGGACTCGAGGGGCGAGTGCTGAGAAGTGGGGCTGCGCAGAAAATGTCGCCCACGAGGAGGCCCGGAGTAGGAAAAGCATGCGGTCGTGTGATGCTTCCATGCCCGGCGGGAGCTTGGGAAAGCGACGGCTTGCGTAATGAGTACGCGCACCACGACAATGAGAGCCATGCCTCCGTCCTGCAATTGCACTCGAGGTAGGAAAAGCGCGGAGGGCAGCGGCTGAGAGAGAGGTGCAAGTGCAACCAGTTGCCAGAAATTGTGTGGCCGAGAGGATCTTAGGTTCTGCGTACGTGATCGATCGTCGGATAACGTTGTGTAGCCAGTCACGTAGAAGATGTCCGCAGCCGAGTCCGAGGCAGAGGAGCAGCGCAGCCGGCGGCTGGAGGACGGCGGGGACGTGGTGGACGACGAGAAAGGGGCTTCGAGGGGTGCGCCACAGCGAGAGCACAATCTTAGCGAGCGAAAATTAAATGGGAGGATAGCCGGACGAGAGGCGCGGCTGGATGCGGGGCGAGCCAATCAGCGCGGACTCAATCCACGCCCTCCTGCCTATTTGGGACATGTGTAGCTCACCGTCGCGCGCGCGTCTCTCGCCGCCTCGACGACCCCTCGCCCCTCACTCGCGCTCTGCTCGCCATTCTGCCCGCCTCTGCCACCGCCAACCACACCGCCGAGCTCACTGGAGGCTGCTGCACTGAACTACACGCAACACCGGACGAAAGCAGGAAGGAGAGACACTGGGCAGGAAGCCGTAAGCGACCTTATCTCTGGAGGGAGTGCTTATCTCTGGATCACTCCTGGTGCAGGTTGTCGAGATAGCTATTGCCTGAAATATGTCACACGCGGGCTCCTACGACTCTTCTCACTCTCATTCTGTCATGACCGAGGACGAGGAGGACTGGGAGGACTATGTCAAGGGCGGGTACCACCCCGTACACATCGGCGACTCCTTCTCCGACGGCCGCTATGTCGTCGTCAGGAAGCTCGGCTGGGGCCACTTCTCCACCGTCTGGCTCGCAAATGATACAAAGTGAGCGCTCTCTTCTCCTCGCCTTGCCCCCGCATCCCCCTCTGTCTTCCCCCGCGAGGCCCCCTACCCCCCTGCGCGCACAAGACGCCCTCGCGCGCGCCCTCTCTATCCCGCGACACCGCATCGCAGCCGTCCGCTGTGTTCGTGGGAGCTCTCTGCGCGTTTGCGCGGACCTTAACCGTTCCCTTGACCGTTGCTTCCCGGGCCAGCGCGATCGGCTGCATCGTCTTCGCGCAGAAATTCCTCAAGCACGATGACGCCGTCTGGCAGCATTCGCGCGGTATTCGGGCACGCCTGCAGCTCCCTGCGCACACACTCGCCGTGCCAGAAATGGGCCCTGCGGACATCCCATACTATCCGACCGGACGCAGCGCGCTTCGCACCCGCCACTCGCCAAACGCCCTCGATCGAACCCATCGCGACCTTCAGGCCCAATGGAGAGTACAGCTACGTGCAGACCGAGTTTTCACGCGATTTGCGTATCTCTTGGTCTGCATGTAGCGTGCGAGGCGCATCTCACGCTTCCCCTTGCGCCCCTACCTCCAGGCGCGCGAGGAGTATCTTTGCTCTGCGCAGCTTCTCGAGCGCGGTGCTTAGTACACTTGTTCTGGATTTGGTCGTTGGCGTTGTCATCTGAACGGTTGCAACGCCGGCGGCGCGGTCCGCTGATGTCCCGATTCTCGTAACTCCCATTTTCGCCTTCAAGGCTCACCGCGCAGGCATAGGGGATAGCTCCATACGGGGAATCAGCGGAACTTCCCCCCACATACTTCGCCGGACAGCGTGCATGTTCTATGCCCGAATTGCGCCCGTCCTGCCGCTCTGCGTGCGATATACTGACAGACATTTCCGCCCAGGATGAACCGCCATGTAGCCCTGAAGATTGTCAAGTCCGCCCCTCGGTACACAGAAACTGCGTTAGACGAGATCAAGCTCCTGCAACGCCTAATCACATCATCCACGCCACCACTACAGCCCACGACCGATAATCCAAACCCCTCCCCATCCCCATCCGCCACACATCCCGGCCGTTCTCACGTCATATCGTTCCTCGACCACTTCCGGCACAAGGGCCCTAATGGCACGCACGTCTGCATGGTCTTCGAGGTCCTAGGCGAGAACCTGCTCGGCCTCATCAAGCGGCACCAGAACAAGGGCGTACCAATGCACCTTGTGAAGCAGATCGCGAAGCAGATTCTCCTTGGACTGGATTATATGCACCGCTGTTGTGGCGTCATCCACACTGGTGAGTCGCCCTCGCACTGGCGTGGGCGCTCACAGCCGTCTAATGGGCGCGCTTAGATCTTAAGCCCGAGAACGTGCTGATCAGCATCGACGACGTCGAGGCGGTCATTCAAGCGGAACTCGCTGCGCAATCTGCTTCGCAAACGCCACCACCAACACGACTGGTCGGCGTCCCACCCTCTCGCGGGCGCGGTGGCAACCAGACACCGCGCTCCGAGTCTGTGTTTATCACGGGCTCGCAACCACTGCCGTCACCGTCGTCATCTTTCGGCTCGACCTCGCACCTTGACCGGTGGGCGTTCGGTATGAGCAAGATCGACGGCGCTCCTAGCGGGCCGGGTTCCGTAGGTAGTGCGAGCAAAGTGAAGTCAGGTAGCGACGATGGCACTGGCGCGAGCGACGGGCACGGAGGCAAAGAGAAGCGTGCAGACTCGACAGAACAGGCGGCAGAGCGTATATCCAACGTCACGCTCGAATCGTCGCCATTTGGCGAGAAGGCACGGCCAGAGGGCAAAGGCGCTGGGCGGTCGATGGGTCCCTCACTGCTTTCGCAACAAGCCGCGGCTGCTACCGGACCACAGCCTGTGGCGTCGTCTAGCACGTCTGCCTCCGCAGCCCCTCCACCATACGACGACCCAATGAACGCTGGCGGTGCGGGTCTGTCAACAAGTGCGATGTCTGTGGACGGATTGTTGCACCCAGTGTACGACGGTCCGGAGAAGATCACCGTCAAGATCGCGGACTTGGGCAACGGTGCGTGACCCATTCGTACATACACAAGCGACGCACGAGCTCAATGCACGCACGTTCGCAGCGACCTGGGTGGAACATCATTTTACCGACGACATCCAGACGCGGCAATACCGCTGTCCGGAGGTCATCCTCGGCGCGAAGTGGGGCCCGAGCGCAGACATCTGGAGCGTGGCTTGCATTGTGGGTGCTCGTTTGATCCTGTGGGCACCGGGCGGTGGCGGCGTGTGCCTGTCGCGTACCCCGCACGCACACCCCGTCCCTGGTCGCGCAATCGTGGTCGTGTGGCTGATGATCGTTCTCCCGGCGACGTTAGATCTTCGAGCTCATCACAGGCGGCGACTACTTGTTTGACCCGGCCTCCGGCTCGCGGTACAGCAAGGACGACGACCACATCGCGCAGATCATCGAGCTCATGGGCGAGTTCCCGAAGAGCCTCGCGTTCGCGGGCAAGTACAGCTCCGACTTCTTCAACCGGAGAGGTGCGTACCGCATCGGTCTCTTCCAGTGCTCCTCGCTAATTTCGCGTCTTCCCCCCCTTCTTACTCGTGCTCGCCTTCCCGCGAATACATACGCCATCCCTCAGGTGAATTGCGACATATCCAGAAGCTGCGGTTCTGGCCGCTCGACTGCGTCCTGCACGACAAGTACCTCCTCCCCAAAGAGGAAGCAGACATGATCGCGTCCTTCCTGAACCCGATGCTGCGCCTGCACCCCGACAAGCGCGCGAAGGCGTCCGAGCTCACGCACCACGCGTGGCTCGACGGCGTCGCCGTGCAGGGCGAGATCGACATCATCCGGCGCGCGGAGGACGAGGAGGCGCGGCGGAAACGGCAGGACGCGGAGACGTCGGGCAAGGAGAGCGCGGCGGTCAAGCTCGCGGTGCAGGGCTCGGACGCGGACGCGATGAAGCCCGTGGACGACGTCGTGGTGGGCATCGACGCGGACGCGGATGGCGCCGTCGCGGTGCCGACGATCTCTGCGCCCGTGCCGGGGGCCAAGCACGCGCACAAGGGCAGCGAGGGCGGAGTCCCGACGCTGCAGGGCGTGCCGGCGCACGGCAAGGGTGCGCGGTCATGACAGACACTGTCCGTCTCTCTGGGGGTCTGGCGGCGGCTGCGGTGCCGGCGTGAACGTGCGAGACTGAGGAGAAGCGGCTTGGGGCGTCCATTTGGTGTATAAAGACGACGCGGGACGGAGCACCTGTATCAAGTGGTTGGGAATGTGTTGTAGAATTTCTCTCCGTTGCGCGAGTAGTTAGCTGATGCCCGTTCACTTTCTGTATCCCTGCGTTCTCTTTGCTATCCTATACGACCGATCTCACTAGTCTTAACGATGCAGGTGAATGCGGCAGCCTGGCGTGTGTTGCATTTTTGTGAGTGCGTGGTTGTCATTGCCTTTTCCCAGTAGGACTGACGTCTGTACCGCAGCCGGCAAGTTACGGCATCGTGTGCTGCAGTAGCGCCCGAACTGTCTCAGGCCTCTCTCTAGCCACCGTCTCTCCAACTACCTTTCTGCTTGCATATCATGGATATGAACTCATGCAAAGAGTCCGAATCCGACCTTGCAGAGCTCACGCGCTCCTCCGAGTACTGGTTCGACGACGGGAACATAGTACTCGTGGCGGAAGGAGGAGTCGGGTTCCGTGTTCACCGCGGCGTGCTCGCGCACCACTCTGCTTTCTTTCGTGACTTGTTCTCTATACCACAACCCTCTGATGACAAGGATATGATGGATGGCACCCCTATGGTTCATGTCTCGGACACCCCAATGGACGTCGCGCACCTTCTGCGCGCGTTGTACAACGGTATCAGGTGAGCACGATCTCACGTATGTTGCAGCGCGTTCTGACGCGCGGTTTCCCGAGCAGTTTAATCCGCCACGCTGGAGAGCGATTGCCTTTCCCCTTCGTGGCGTCGCTGTTCGAGCTTGCTCACAAGTACGATATCGACGCCCTACGCGCGGACATGCTGCTGCGTCTCCGATCCTGTTTTTGCCACAAGTACTCCACGTTCCTAGCGCAGACCAGCTTCCAGCTCGTCACCGCGAACGACCCCGAGCAGCTTCTGCGCAGCGACCTGCTCGAGATCATCCCAAGCCGCGACGCGATCCGGGCAGTCGACCTCGTTCGTCTCGTCGACGAGAGAACCATGCTTCCCGTGGCGCTATACCTCTGCACGCTCCTCCCTGGGGCGAAGCTCGTATCCGGCACAACACTAGAGAACGGGCGCGTCGCACAGCTCTCCCCCGCCGACCTCGCGCTCTGCATCGACGCGCGCACGAACCTCGTCATGCGCCGCATCCGCGCATTCAACACCGCGCCCGCTGGGGTGTGCCGCCAGCCGACGCTCTGCGCGGCGGTCCTGCAGCAGATGGCGCGCATGACGCACTACCAGCAGCCGAGCCTGCCCTGCCACGTCCTCGCGAACGTCGACCAGGCGCCGATGACGAGTCCGCCGGGGAACTTCCTGTGTGCGCAGTGCAGCGCGCCGTTGGTGGCGGTCAGCGCGGAGTTTCGGCGCAGCGCGTGGGCGCACCTTCCCGCAGATCTCGGTCTCGAGATACCGGAATGGGATGCTGCGGCTACATAGACTTCGGCCTTTTCTCTTCTACTTCGTAGCAGTAGCGCTGACAGGTGAGTCCGGTTTGTTTAAGACGTCTAGATCTTGCAGTTGATTTGCGAGCAGACATTGCTCCGCGAGCCGTCTCATAGTAGCGAGCGAGAAGGCACTGACCACAATCGAGAAGTCGTGTTGCGCTGTACACACAGCGCGTATTGTCTGTTAGGGATATCTCTCGGCCATAGGGCCATATCGCTATAGTTCTATCCAACCGCCGTTGTTGATGTAATCAGTTGGATGGCGATGATGGTCGACCTCCCTTTTCTATTCGACCCTCCTGTCTCTGTGAAAGACATTTCCACTGGCATACGTGTGTTATGAGCGCTGAGCCTCAGCAGAATCACCGCTTTAGGCTATTGTTCTACCAAAAGGGCTCACTGATAACGAACTGGGCGTCGTCATCGTACTGATCTCCCGGCGCGTGAGAAAGACTGCCAGCACGTCTCTTGAACCGCTACCCCTATCATCGTGTTCACCAGAATTCGACCCCGTATCAGGTATGTTCATGTTATCACTGGACTACTGCTACTTCTATGTCGTGTCGTGTTATTGAGCCTCTGTGACCGATCCAGAGCGTCATGGCTTCCTCAAATGTTCACGCAGGGATTGGAGAACCGTCGGCAAAACGACCTCGTCGGGAGGATCATGATCCTGTAGACGGACAACACACGAAGAGAAATACCGCCGCCTTCATCCGATCGTCCGAATACTGGTTCGAAGACGGGAATATTGTCATAATCGCAGGCGGCGTCGTGGCCTACCGTGTGCATCGAGGAGTTCTTGCCAGGGACTCGGCGGTTTTCGCAGACATGTTTCAGGTTCCGCAACCTGCGCAAGAGGAGATGCTAGAGGAATGTCCATTCATGCATGTTTCGGATTCACCAACGGACTTTACCTTCCTGCTGAGGGCCCTGTACGACGGCACCAAGTGAGCGTTTTTCGGACAGCTCCACTAATCTCAGTGTAACGTTCTCACGTTTTATGTCACTCAGGATGTTACGGGAGAACCCGGGGGGGCTTCTACCTTTCCATTATGTCGCCGCGATCGTGGAACTCGGGCACAAGTACCAGATCGACCACCTATGCGCTGAGGGCCTGGATCGTATGAAGACATGCTTCTGTCATAGGTTCTCCACAATGCAAAGCACGGCCGAATTCGGATCCATGACCCCACACGGTGGAACGACATCAGAGCTAGGACTGTACAGCTCGACCCTTCAAGTGCGGCCTTCTAGGGATGCCATCAGAGCGGTCAACCTCGTGCGCCTCGTCGGCGAGGACTCGATGCTTCCTGTCGCATTTTATTTGTGCACGCTCCTCCCCGTGGCGACCCTCCTCTCTGGTACTGCAATGGGCCGCGGGCTGCGTCATACACTGTCAGGCCCAGACCTCGCTCTGTGCCTAGAAGCACGCACGCGCCTTGCCATGCGCGCAAGCCAGAGAGTGCAATCACTCTGGGACCCACTGTGCTGCTCAAACAAATGCTTCACCGCAAACACATGCGACGCCGCCCTGTGGACGCACCGGCGTGCCCAACGACAACTCGATAGGGCCGTCCAATCAATCCCGTCCGTATTCGAGAACTTGGAGAGGCGCATCAGGAGCGCGAAGGCGGATGGGCTTTGCGAGGCATGCATTGAGGCCGTGCTATTCAGACACGTGGAGGAGATGCGATTCATATGGAAGAAGCTGCCTGAGGATCTGGATCTGGAGATCGCGGGGTGGGACGCCGACAATACTGCGGCACCATGAGCCAGTTAGGCGCTCTGATTGCGGTGAGTTTGTCCCGTCATACGCTTTCAAGGCTACGTGTAACTCATATGGAACTGCTACACAGGTTTGCATGGTGGGCGAATTGGTGATTTTTTGGGTGTAGGCATTGATTTGATGAGTCAGTCTTGGGAATATGTCAAAATCACGGTGCCAGTGCCTCACAGAGTAGGAACTCCCGACAGCACTCGGCGCATCAGACTGAATTTGTGACGGTGTTGTGAAGGTCGGAGTCTCCGTACATAAGCTGTACATTTTATGAATGTTGTAAGTGAATTATATGTGTAGCTGTGTCCAAGAGGAATCGCCCGGGTAACCGCTGGCGTAATGTTAAGCTTTGGCACCACCCTCAGCCACCATCGATGTGCGCGCGGATCCCACATCGAAATCGAGATCTTTGTCTCTTGGTAGCTCCGTCGGGTACCACACTCCATCCACAGGATCCTTCTCTCACTCGAGCTCCGTCGCCGCTGAACGCGACATGCCGGAGGACAGACGAGCGGAGAATGAACTCCGCGAGCCAGCGTCGCTGCAGCGCGAGGTCCTGCGAAGGGGAACGCGTGGTTCTGGCCGATTATTAATAGCTTCAACTAGCTGCTCACAAAATTGCGGCGCCTACATAGCCGTCTCATCTCTGATATGCAGGAGATTTGAAGTTGATGGACTATTCAGTCCAGTGCGAGATCGTGACGGGCAGCGATTCGAACAGCGACGGCTCGGAGATTGCCAACAACTCGGAGGACGGCTTCAAGTTGGAAGACGATGGCTTAAAGACAGCTATTTCTGACATTGGCACGGAAACACACATGGAACATCATAAGTACATGTGTTGGGAGACGACGACGGAATCATGTAGGCCATTCATATACATTGTTGCCATGATTTGAGCGCGACGAGAAGCTACATTGATGTTGAGATCAGTATAGAAAAAACCTAGCGGGCTCCGGCTGTTGGCCGTCACGCGTCATAGTCTAGGCAGCCACGGCGGAGTCCTTGTACAGCCCCACCATCATGGGCATCGATGGCTTCGTGGCCTCTGCGACCGTCGGGAAGCGGACCCCGGACACGTTCCACACGACCGGTTTGGCCGAGGTCGCAAAGGTGAACTTCGTGAGAAGCTGGCATAGGACGACCTCTAGGTTTGTCGGACGATGCGTAAGCGAGATGGATAGGCGGAGTAGTGACGGACTACCCACTCATCTCGAGTTGCGAAAACTTGAATCCGCTAGAAATGCGGTGTTAATCCTGGGGTAGACACGCATAATAATAAGTGCGAAACGTACATGCATGCACGACCTCCGCCGAGGAACGTCATCCTGTACGCGAAGCGTCAGTGGTTAATCTTGCGAGCAGACGCGGTACCTACAAGTTCGAGTAGATTCCGGGTATCTTCGCCTCCGTGACGCTCTCCGGAAGTTGGCCGAGCCAGCGCTCGGGCTTCCACTCCAGCGCGTCCTCGCCCCAGATGGCCTTGTTGCGGTTGGATGAAAGAATGCCGACGATGACCGTTGTGTCCTTTGGAACATAGATCTCGTTGATCTTCGAGCCGTCTATCCCAGTGATGGGCTCGGACAGCGGAAGGACGGCGTCGCTGCGAGTCCTACTGGAGTTGAGTACCACCCTGCGGCGCACGAAAGAGCGAAGAAACGTACTCGCGGAAGACGGTCGTGACAGGAGAATGCCTAGGGGATGGTAGAGTTAGATATCGGATATGAGGGAGGCTGTCAGGACTCACAAACGCAGGGTCTCGCGACATACGGCGTCCAGGTATGGCAGCGAGACAAGTGTGTCGTAGTCGAGGTCCTCGCCGTTCGATGCCTCGATGATTTCCTTCCGCAATTTCTCCTGGACGTCTGGGTTCTCGGCGAGGAGAGACAGTGTGATAGAGAGCGCATTCGAAGTCGTGTCCATGGCGGCGAAGATGAATGTCCTGCCCGATCGGCAATGCTTCAGAACAGGAAACAAAATGGAGAAAGAAAGGATATTGCTTACGCCACTTGTCCGATGAGTTCCTCCTCAGGCAGCTTATCGTCTTCAGACGCGGCCATATTGGCTCGCACTATCGTCTAGTCAGTATCTGTCACATGCGCAAGTGACGGTCTGGGGGCTTACGCAAAATGCTCATCAGATCCTTCCCCTCTCCGACCTTGTCCTTGAGCGCCTCATCGCCTTGCTCGAGCATCCTCTTCTTTTCCTGGTAAATCTCCACTGAACGCTCGTGCATTGTGTCCACAATGTAGCGTAGCTTCTGTATGTTCTTGATCGGAATAAGCTCGACAAGCTTCCGGCGGAGCCACGGCGACCCGATCTCGGGCAGGTACGGCACGATACGACGGAGTACGCTGAGCTGCATGATCGTGGGTCTAGACCGTATGCATGAGCTTGGGTCCCATCGAGAGCTGTCAAGGAGAAAGGCGTGATAGAGACTTACTGGAAAGCTTTGATCGCTGTCAAGAACTCATCGGAAGAGTCTGCAACGAGAGGGTCGAACGAGTACCCAAGGCCTGACTGGCCAATGAGCTCCAGTGCCGTGCGGCCCATCCAGTTGAGCATATCGAGCTCGACGGGCCCGTCTCTCCCGATTACGCGGCACTCAATAGCTTTCTGGAGCTACAAGTGGGTCGGGGGAACGGCGGTGAGAACCTGAGCAGCTCGTTAGTACGCAAGCTGACGCACCTTGTGCGTGACTTCGTTGAAGATGGGAATCATGCGCCGCATGTGGGCGATCGAGAAGACGGGGTTGAGGAGCTTGCGTTGCTTCCTGTGGTGGTCCCCTGAGTATTTCGGGCGGAACCTTGGTCAGTGTGGTCACGGCCAAGCTAGGAGGAGGCAGATCAGGACGCACCAAGCGTCGCAAGCAGGCCAGGGCCAAAATTGATCTTGTTCGACCTAACTCAACGGTCAGACGTGCGAAGACCCATGAGCACGTTTTCGCGCTACTTACTTGATAAACCATGCGGCCTCTTCGAAGACGTATTGGTCCTTCACGATGATGTTGTGCATCGCGACAGGGTCGAAAACGTACAACATGCGGGTCTGTCAGCGAGGTGACTCGGTAAGCTTCGAAAAACATCAGCGCGAGCTGGAAGACGCACCCCGAGCGGACCCGCTAGCTTCGCAATCCCAGGGTATGCCTCAGTGAGATGCTCATACACAGGCCAAGCATGGCGATCAAGAATTTGTCGTAAATTTCCTGAAAAATTGTCAGCCTAGGAGCGATCATTTCATACGTTTCGATTGGCCTTACCGTAGAGGAACGACTCGCGCGGAGGACCGGGAATATTATCGAGGGGGGATTTCACGAAGATTTGTCTGAAGTACTTCCAGAAAATCCAAGAGAGACTGCAGATAAGAGCGGCTTGCGCCAATGATGCCAACATGGCAGCCGGACGTAGAGATGGTGTACTGCCAGGGGAGCAGTGACGTGGAGTTGAAGCGTCACAGGCTGGCTTCTTATATGGCGCGGGTTGGAGTCACTTGCTGCCGCCTGCGGTGGAATAGAAGGCGGTATGGCTAATTGGCCTAGACAAACGTCCGCGAGACTCGGGTCATGCGGGGGATTCACAGCTCGTGGGGACGTCAATTCACATCTTAGGCGTCAATTCGAAGCGGTGGGTGAGAACGTACCAGGCAGAATTGGCTACGCCTTGAAGCCGCGGTTGACCTGATGAGCATATGTCGCTTCGTGAGCTAGACGTGTTGAAAAGTTCACATAAAGCAATCATTGTCGTGCAAGGCCCGAAGGAACAGCTTCTAGGAGCCTGGGCCAGTCACCAGTGTGATGGCTTTTGTGACACTGAAAGTTGGCGTCTTTTGCCAGCGACCCGCACCTGCAATGCCGAGAGATGTGTTAAACGCTATTAGTCCACATAGATTATTTCCCGACGGTCTCGAGCGCGCGCAAAAAGGGAGTTGAGTCGGTGCATCGGTCACTGGAGGAAGGAGGAGAGGAATATCATCATGCCGCCGGCACTCTATCGCGGTCTACGATGTGGCTGTGAACGTCTAGCGCCCATCGCAACCGTAGCGCGCCGGTTGCCGGTGCTATGCGCGTTTCTGTCACTTTACACTAGTGTTGCTGCAAGCTGCAAGCTTGGCAAGCCGGCTTGCAGCTGAGCTTGCATCAGCTTCAGCTTGTCCAGGCTTGTCCGGATACGGTCGGCTTGAGTGGCTGCTTTCTAACCTATTCCCACGCTTCCTATTCGCTGAACAGTGCTTGCCTATTGCGGCACTGTCGATATTCGACTGCGTCCATGATCTCATCGCGATCATCTGTCGCGCTCTGTACTTGAATATACCTCCATCGCCCGCGTGAAGTCCCTGCATGCACCCTCTTTGCACCTGAAAGCTGAAGTATACTGTTCCCCAACATTTCTGAAACATTTTACTCCCGCGCTGTGCGCTATCAAGTCCAATTTCGGCTCGCCGCCGCCCCAAGGCAGCATGCCTCCCGAAGCCCGCCACTCCCCTCTCGACAGAGTCGACACCTAGGGAACGCTTTTGCCGCTCCCGCAATGGTACGATTCTCATTCTGGGAATACCCCAACGAATACTGCCATGTTAGTTTAAAATTCACGCAAGCAAACCAAAGAGTCTGCAGCTCTCTCATGTCCTTCACGCTCTGTCAGTGCCCGTCTCCCACTTACTGCCGTTGTATAAACTCGCAGTGGGCCCATCGAGATATCTCGGCAGCCTCTTGTGATGTCTACAGCTCGACTGGGGTGCCTGCCCACAACCAGTACAATCAATGGCACGTGCAATCACAACCATGGGCAAGCTCAAGTCAAGCTCCTGCACCGTCAAGGCCGCCATCCCAGCAGGAAATGCAGGTAAGTGTATATTTTAACAGCTGACCGATGTTGATGATTACTGATTTCAGTTCTAGATGTCATTTCAAGTTTCAGGCTGGGTATCGCCACAAGAGCTGGATCTCAGCAGCGCCAAGCCGGTCAGCAGTAGCACTCAGTGGGCACGGAAGCGCAAGGAGCCTTCGCAGCCCTCTGCTGGTTCGCGTTCCAAGCGCACATGCACACCCATAGCACCGTCCGCATCTGCTCCCCTCTCGCAGCATCATCTTGCGGCCCAGATGTGCGGCGCAGGGCCACCGACACCAGCTCTCCTTCCTGGCTCGGATGCTCACAATTCAGTCATATCCTCAGCTTCTGGACTCCCTACAAACAACGTCAATGGGCCCTCGGATGATATCCTAATCTCCACAGCACAGCGAAGGAGCAAGGCAAATGCACGAGACACCACAGATGTGTACTACTTCCTTTGCGCGCTCGACACGAAAGCACCACCAGCCGAACACCCTAACGAGGCATCCGAGCCTGTCCTCAGGGAAAATCCGAAGACCGAACACCTTGGATGCAAGGCGTGCACGTAAGCTCCTATTTTCTGCTCTATTGCATATGACTGATGTGCTGTCAGAACCACATGGCAGACCTGGACTAACAACGCTGGTGTCACTTCGACAGTGCGCAGGCATCTCGTCAAAGAGCATACTCAGCTATATCATACCACCGTCGCGCTACTGGGTCTCAAACCGCACGTACACCCACCTGCATCAATGCCTGATGCGGTGGAGAAACAGCCGTTCTCCGTGCAAGGCTTCGAGAGGAAAGTTGTACGCTGGGCTGCTGTCGATGATCAGGTGCATGCTATGGCTCATTCGCGTCCCTATTGACATCTACTGATGTTATATTAGTCGCTTCATGTGGTAGATTCGAAGGAATTTCGAGACATGATCCTCTTCGATGCAGAGCATCTCGAAGATAAGGATATTCCGCATCGGACAAAGCTCCGTGTGCTCAT
>MNAD01001250.1:0-48282 GCA_001895945.1 Trametes pubescens | reverse complement strand
GAGGTGAGTACGCGCGACACCCAGATTTCGTCCCCCGTCCTTCTAGCCTCCGACCTTTTCTACGCTATCTTCCTCGCGCTCGCGCTAGGACATCCCTGCTCGCGACGCTCGATGCCCGATGCCCCTCCTTTCCCAGTGTTCTAGATCGTCTCGCCCTCGCCCACGGCTATGCCGGCTTCGACGCCCGAGGCCTGATCCCTCCTCCCCAGCCGCTTTCACCCGCGCCATCCTTGCCCCGACGCTCACCACCCCCGCGCTCGCTGTCGGCGACACTAGCTTCGACGCCCGGCTGTCTACATCCCCCATCCCCCACCTTCTCCTCTCGCCCTTCTCGCCTCCGCCATCCTCGCGATTGCGCTATACCACGCCCTCCGACGACGACCGAGTTCGGACGCCGCCTCGCCGTAGTGGCCGTCTTCAGCTTCGCGCTCGCTGTCGGCTAGGCTGAGTTCGACGCCCGGGTATTCGGCCCCGCACGCTCGCCCAATCTGGCAGAACCCCCAGCAGCTCCTGCACCTGATGGAGATCAACGGCGCGCCGCTCCCCGCCCAGCAGCGTGTGTCCATCTACCGCCGACTTATTCCCGGCCAGAGCAAGGGCAGCCTGCGCCGCAAGCCGAGCATCATCACGGCCCTCGTGCAGTGAGACCCCCCTCACGCCCCGCCCACCCCATCGTCCGTGGTGCACCCCTCTGTACCGACGCCGCTCATGCAGCCGGGGATGCAGCGCCACATCTCGTCCGCGGTGCCCCCGGTGGTCAACACGCAGGGCATCTCGCCAATCATGGAAAGCGTCGACCACGCAATGACGGATATGTGCATGCAGCCGTCTCATCTCCTGGGGAACTTCACGATGGACGAGTTCACGCGCGCGGTCGCGGTCGCGACGGTCGGCGCGCTGCGGCGCGCACGCCGAGCCGTGAGATGGACGACTGTGGTGGACATGCAGGACACGACGCACCGTCGTGGAGCAGGACGACGAGCGCGAGCCAGGTGCGTATTTCTCTCTCCCATACGGATTTGCGCGTGCGACGACACTGACGATGCGTCCACGTAGCTACGTGGTGTTCGTGCCGGCCTTCTACTACGCGCCGGACCTTTCCAATTATTCCTATCGCCTTTCTCGCCCTCGTGTTCCTCGCGCATTCCACGCCTGTCGCCCGACCCAGCCCAGTCGCCATCATCCCCACGCTCGCCATCGGCCACACGTGCGCAGGCGTATTTCGCCTGCCCGCGATCCTGATGGCCTACGTCACCCAGCTCGCTTTCGTGCACGCTCCGGTGCCCTCCGCATCACTAGTACTAGGTAGACAACACGTTTCTTCACCACATACGTGGAAAATACATTGTCTGCCGTTGTCGTCTCGCCATGTTATCTGCTGGAAAAACAACACTACTGTAGGCACCGGGGTACGTGCCGGAGCCACCGGTGGTTTGCCCCAATTGATTGTCAGTGCCATGACCGATCGACAACGATCGAAAGCTAAGTGTCTCCGACAACATCGGACTGCATCAGGTAGAGCGCATCGCCACCGCCGCTTCGTTCACATTCAAGAATAGTGGCTAGGAACATCTACTCGTACTAGATAAGCCTTACTTCTGCAGCTTAAAAGAACTGGCCGTCCAGCCGAGTCTTTCAGTCATTTTAGCAGACATACTGACGAAAAATGTGAGCACAGCACCGCGGCGCCGAGAGTAGGTACTCACAGCTTTTGCTTGCGGGCGGTCAAAACGCGGTCCTGAGGCTATGTGCTAAGGTCAGCGAAATAAGCGACACCTGCAGTACGATCCGGGCTTACCTCGCGGCACCGGAAAGTCGACTTAACCTCCAAACTGCGCGACTTGAACGTGCGCACGGTGCCCCTTTCCTTGTAGCAGTCGAATCCGACATTGTCCATGGCCTGTAGCAGCGTCATTGTAGTACCAGCAATATGTATTGGATACACATACCCTGATGAAATCCCGCCAGTGGATAGACTGCTGATCTCCCTTGGTGCCTTTGAAGATTGAAGCAAAAACCTGTCAATGTCATCAGCACCTCAGCCTCCAGTCCTTCTGAGTGGCACTTACCATATAGTTCTTCAGCTTGAGGTTGAAAGTCATGGTGTGGTGTCAAATAGTAGGCCCAGAGAAGCAGAGAGAAGAGAGGAAAGGAAGAGAGAGGTGAGGGATTGAGACAGGCAGGTGTAAGCAAACAGTTCAACGTTTGGGCTCGTTTGGAGGCCTATTTTCTCGCACTTGTCAAATGCAAGTTGGGATGCCGGGCGCGGGCGCAATGCACACCTGCTATGTCCTGTTAGAGACACAATCAGTACATGAAATAGCAGTCAGAGATGGATCAACGTTTGAACGCCAGGGTCCGTTTGGCGCTTTGTTTGCTGCACACTGGCCTGCTCTTCTCCTACCGGCTCGTGACGCCGACGCGCGATGATAAGTCATGCCATTTCACACCGCGCATGGATACCTCTACTCTTGGTGCATCATCTTACTCGCCAACTCTACCTTTCGTTGATGATGTCCGCCGTTCGTCCAGCATCGTCCCAAACGCGCGGTTCACGAGATACATTGGGCACGCAATTGTAACACTCGGCAAGAAGATCCGACGGTTAGAATAGGGCGGAAAGAATTTGGCGCACCCATACATCTAGCTGAGTGATGTTTAATGTACACTTGCTTCGAGCCGGATATCCAGCGATGCATCATCCAGCGTCGTGCCCTCAGCCTGCACAACTTCCGATCAGTGTCAGAAACTCCTCTGGCACTTCTGCAACGTCGCGAGTCGCGCGTGTAGCATGCCGTGGTCGTCGAACGTACCTGGGACATACACAACCTGCGGAACGTGGCGCGACATTTGAGTCCCCAGACACCTTCCTCCTCCACCCCCGCCCTCCTCGAACACGCCGGCAAGACGACCTGACGCCGCGCAAGACGGCCTACAGCCCGCGCCCGCCCAAGCGTTCGCCACGATGGAGCCTCCACATTGGCGGGATCGGTGAGCCCCACCCGTGTTCCTTCACCTTGTACTCCTCCCTCGCCCCAGCTCTCCTCACCTACCGTCGTCCACCCTCAGCCTCCCGCTCGCGCGTGACTTCCGGCTCGCGCTCCGGAGGCCTAACCGCGCACGCAACCGCGCACGCTCGCTGGCTCGCAGACCTATATTTTACGGCGACGCGTGAACGCGTGAGCTGTTACCATACCCGCTTACCGTCCCCGCACTCGCGCTCCTCAAGCGCACAGATTCCAGACCTTCGCACACCTCGATCCGCCGGGTCATGGTTTCGGCCACGCACTCGACCGCGCCGCCTCCAAGCTCCAACCCCGCGCTCCGCACGCCCGCATTTATTGGCACGATATTTGGGCCCCAAACTCCCCCGAGCTGCACACCGCACACCCCGAGCATGCGTGCTCCAAGCCCCGCGCCATGGTCCTCTTCCCGCCCGGCGCTCCTTCATCTCGAGCACGGGATCGCCAGACCGGTTCCGAGGAGACCGCGGCACCGGGAGCGGCAGAGCTCGTACGTCGTAAGGAGGTCGGGGTGCAGGAGATGTGAGTATTTCCGGGCAAGCCGTTCGGCCATCCTTGACGAATACCACACGCTACGTACACCGACTAGTACTGGTACCCTTCGTACTGACGCGACCATGCCTCGAACCCGTCCATGATGTCATGCACGCCCAGAGCAGGATTAGGCGCCCCGCCCTGGGGGATATCCCTCGGCGCGTCGAGCATGTCGATCTCGAGCCCCAGGCGCGGCATGTCCTCCAGGTTGGCGATGCGCACCAGCATGGTCTGCGTGTTCACGGGGGCCTTCAATGGGGCGTCCACGTTGCAAGCTGTCCATTCGGTTTTTCGATGGGACCAAACCTCGAAACGAGGGCTACGTTGAGTAGCCATGATCGCGGCGATGTCGCAGTGATCGTCAAGTCGAATTGACGTGTTTGCGTCGCGAGGGACGAGGCGAGCGCTGGGGAGGGCGTCGTCCTGCCCCATTGTCAGCATCTTCAGGGACGGTAGCATATGGAAGAAAGAAATACATACGTCCGCCCAAAAGACAATCCAGACGCCATGGATAGTCACCCCCCGCGCCATCACTTCAAGTCTGTACTGTCCAGCTGCTTCAACAAGGTCGCTGATCCTCGTGACCTCCAACGCGCCATTCTGCTGCAGGCAGTGTAGCTCCAAGCCGAATTGTTCGCAGCGTGTGACCGTGTCGAGACGGACGAGGAGCACCGTGGCATCGCGAGCGAGGCCCAAATCCATCTGCGCGTCGATGATGGGGAGCCAGTTCTGGAGGCCCGTTTCCCAGTACTCGAACGGGTAGGAGTTCTCGGGGTCGTGGTCTGGGATAATGTGTCCCAATAGACCCAAGCACAGAGGCTGATCGGCGTCGACCGTGACCTCGGTGCGCATAGGCACAACGTTGTCCTAGATAGGTCCTTTGTTAGTTCAAGTATGACATCACTTCCTATAACACATACCACAGTCCACACGACCACGTCGAGGGTACGCTGTGAGGGCATCGTCAGCACTTGAGCTCATCCCACCTCTCGAAGCACTTACCATGTGCCTTCCGGCGGCGGGGGCAACATCGTTCGCTCTGGCCAGGGTGTTCGTAGTCGGGGCAGTGCCCATTGTGTTATTGATGTTCTGATCAATCAAGAGACACTTAGTAAACCGAGATCTCCTGAGTTCGAGTGACGTACCCCGAAGGCCTCCACGTTCTCCGCCTGCGGAACATGAGGAGCAGCGTCCTGGGACGACAAAGCGTCAGTGTTTCGTCAACGCCCTCAGACAGATCATACCTGGCCCATATTCTTGCGCAGGGTGTCGGAGACTTGCTGACGACGTTCTGCAATGGCGCGGCGCTTCAAGGCCGCCTTGGCAGTGTCGACGACTTTGCGTTGAGCGCGGTCCGCGGCTTTCTTAGCCTGAGCGGCCTGGCGAGCGGCCTTCTCCACGGCTTTCTCGCGCTTCTTGACCTCGCGCATGGCCCTCTTGGCCTTCTTTTGTTCCTCGGCCTCCTTGCGTTGACGTCGGCGCGCGTCCGTGTCCGCCTGACGTTCCAGCTGGCGACGGGCTTCCATCTCGAGGTTGTGCTGCCGACACTCTTCGATCAGGCGCAGGATGGCATCGGTGGGGCCCATCTGCCACGGCCAGTGGATGCCTCCACATAAATCGCACTGCGATGAGGTTACTGTCAGTGGATGTTGTCATCCTCTACCACCGTCGCTGCTCACCACGAGACCCCAAGCTCCGGCCCATCCTGGGGCGAAGCACAGCCGTGCGGTGAAGGTAGTGCGAGACTGACAGTGGCGCTTCGGACAGTAGAGAGGTGGTTCAGGCATACGATTGAGCGAGTCCAGCTCGCAAAGCTGGCGGAGCTCTGGGCTGTAGCTTCCCGTACGCCCGCCGTTCGCGATGTGATGACTACGTCCAGCGATGCGCACGAGGCGGTAGTGTCGAACCAAGTAGAGTTCCGGCATGGTGCGGCGTTGTGCGGGAGAGGGGAAGGACGATAGGAGAGGGAGACGACAAAGACTCGAGCGACCACGCTGGGTTATGCAGGTATGGGGAGAATATCCGGGGAGCTGACGGAAGGGGGATTCCTTGGTGCGACCTGGTCCTCGACGCGTCTCTTTATCGTGTCAAATTCCTGCGTCACCATTTCTTCAACCGGTTTCCCAAAAGTCGAGTTTTTTGGTCCGATATTTTCAATTCCTCGACTCCCCATTTCGACGTCTCCTGTAGCTGCCACAACATCTCTTTCCGGACGCTTTCACAAATTTCCGGTTCATTTGGACCGTTAGATCGCACACGGAAATGCACGATATATTCGACGCGCGCCGGGTTCACTCATTCAGATCGCAGATTCGGGGGCCAGATTGTAGCTACATTGCGACCGCTACTCAGGATCTGTCGACGTCGATCGCGTCCTCAATCGTGTCGCCGCGAGTCAGGTCGATCACGTCCTTGCTGCCCTGTCGCTCGACGAACACGCGGACGCCCTGCTGCATGGCCAAGATCTGCTCGCGTCTCTTAGCGATGCGTCGCTTCATGCTAGCGGATCGCTTCCGCTTGCGCACGACCGCCCCTCCGGCCGAGATGCGCCAATCCCCTTCGGGGATGACGACGGTCGCGTCGGACTCATCACCGGACGAGAGGCTGATAGTGTCCTCGTCATCAATGAAGTCCTGAGGAGGTCTTAGTAGCAGAAGAGGGTGCCTGCGCAAGTCGCGTACCTCCCAATTTTCTTGAGGTGCACCCCAATCGAGTGGGCCCATATCGGCATTGTTAGCGGGAACCTGTAGAGGCATGAGCGACGATACCGGCTAGCGACGAGATTGTAGCGCACCTGGGCCGGCTGAGAGCCCCATTGCACGGGCGCGTTGTTCGCGTTGTCGCCGTCATCCTATCAGGTGGTGAGTAGCTGTGGCTTTTGCGGCGTAATACATGGCGTACCGGTGCATATTGGCTCCAATCCGCGACAGGAACCGCGTCCTGTGGAATGTCAGAGACCGCGTGTTCGGCGTTGGCACTCGGTCACTCACTTCGAGATCCTCCAGGTAGATGCGAGACCGCTCCTGTTCCTCCAATTCCGCGCCCAACCCCACGACGAGGCATGTGGACGACGTCTTGACGAGGATGGTCTGGCCGTTGCGACGCACGGGGAAGGTCGCCCACAGCGAGCGCGCCAACCACCGTGCAAGTGGATGGTCCCAGACGTCCATCTCAACGTCCACGCTGAGAGCACCGATGACTGAGGGGCCCTCGGAATCGCCCCCTTCGCAGATAGCCGCGCGGAAGGCGCCGCATTGACCCAAGCAGACTGTGTCGTTGCTGGCCGCGGTAACGCAGAACATGCGAGGGCCCTCGGCTCCCTGAACGCACGGAGGTCAGCTGGTCTTGCATCCGCAGTAATAGCTAGGCGTGAACACACCTTGGCCCAGAGAACGACACGTATGGCCTTGCCGTCCCTCTCATCGCCACAACAGTCGTGCTCGACGACGTCGGGCGGCATGTCCTTCAGGCCGGCTACTTGGTACAACCACCCCAGCTCCCAACCGATGGACGGCAGGACCTCTGCGCCCGGGAAACGCACGACATGGACCCAGAAGTTGGGTCTCGCGATGCCCGCCGTCTCCGCCGTACAGGCAATCCACTCACCCCTGCGATGACCCCAGACCTCTATCTGCACGTTTGGCGGGTCCCCGATCGCGTCGACAACCTCCGCGAGTCCCTTCAGAGCGTCCAGGATTGACTGGCCGTCTCGGAAGGTCGTTCGAATGGCGTCCTTCCTAGTCTAAGCATGCCGTCCTGTCAAACCTCGCGCAGAGATGCAAATTAGGGACAACGCTTATGGCGAGATACACGCTCAAGATGTTCGAATTCATGCCGTGGAGACAGTGTGCGTACGGAATGAGTGGACGCGGTTGAAGAGGAGATTTGAGGCGTACTGCACACCTTCTGCGCACGGGATGACAGGGTCCGTATTTCCGGATGCGGAGGTTGCCTCTAAACGTTTAGTCGCGTCCCCGTTTGCCCCGATGTGATCTGACTTGCGGGGTTCTTCCGAAGACGGTTGGCACCAGGCACCTGAGACATTGCCTCGTGATCACATCCCCGACCATACAGCGCGATACATCAGCCCGATCTACTCTAATCCCATCACGCCCGCCTCTTTCGCTTAGACAATGCCTTGACGGCACTGGCGGCGCTGCCGCCGCGTCCTGTAGAGATGCTGCCCGCCGCCGAGATGCGCTCGGTCAACGACATCAAGCTGGGATAGGGTGAGTCTCAACGTGCAAGGTCGTAGATAGAACTGCTCACGGATCTTGACCCTGAGCCCGCGCAGTCGGTGCGCGGATGCGCGACGGTCGGGACGTAACAGCGGAGCTCGCGCTCGCGTCGGGGATCACAACTCCCGACGTCTCAGCGGCTTTCCGGTTCTTCTTGCCCGCCCCCTTGGCTTGCGCTTTGGTCGTCGCGACCTTCTTCATAGAGCGCTGGCCCTTCCGCCCCGCAGTCGGCGGTTGTGCCACCGCCGCGATGTCGATGTTGATACTTACCTCCGGCTGCACATCCATGTCCGGCTCGGCAAAGTCACCGGCGCCAGGGACGTCGTTCGATTGTGCTATTATACACGTTAGCGGTAACTTTCGTGCATGTGCAATGGACTTGCCTTGAATGACCCCGCCAACCGGGATCGCTGCAGGCGGGGTCCGCAGAGTCGGATCGATGCAAGCGGTGACAATCGGAGTGGGGAACATAACGTTGCCAGTTATGTCCCCAGCACCAGGCGCCGGGGGCAGGACGGGCTGGGCGTTGTCCCTCACCTTGTTGACGCGATGTTCTGTTGCGGGTCAATGAGATGTCCAGAACGGTGATCATCCGGCGTACCCTCCATGACGCGCTGAGCGTGCTCCGCGAAGTCAGCATCCTCGGCATTGTCCTTACCTAGGTCGGAGTCAGCGTCAGCGAGGCCGCAAGGTGGATGGACGAACCGGTACGGGACTGCTCCACCCAGAGTGATAGGACCAGGTAGAACTCTTGCTCAGTCCAACCAGCGGTCTTGCACAAAGCCTGCAGGAAGGTGAGGCCTTGCCTATTGACCCCCCGCGACGTCCTGCGAAGATGTCAGTAAGTCAGGTCCTCCTTGCGGTGAGATACAGCCATCATACATGTACACAGATGGCTCCCCCGTCTCGTCCGGTCCACCGACGCAGATCATGCCGCCCCAACGAACATTGTGGATCATGTCCATGTTATCATCTACCGCGTTGGAGATTTCCAGGGAAGTACTGTGACGAAAACATCAATGCGAACGCTCTAATGAACCTCACACAGTACTTACAAGCCCCCGTTGATCGCGACGCTCTCCTCGCGCTCTGCGACGACCTCTTTGTTCTTCTCCGCGGCGATGACGTTGTAGGCCTCTCGCTCCTCGGGAAGGAGGGCCTTCCAAGCATCGGCACAAGCAGCGCGAAACTGACCTACCGCTGCTCTCGGACGGCCTGCGATGTCGATTACTTCAACCTCGGGGGCCTCCGGCGAAGCCTGGAAGACGTCCAGTCCAGTCTGTTCGCGAGGCTTCCGCGTGCGCGGAAGGGTCAGGGAACGGCGACGGCGAACGTCCCCTTTACGACGAGCAGCCGTGTACCGGTGCTCGCGCACCCAATTGTAGACACTCTATGTGTCCGCGTCAGCAACCCGGGGCGGGCAATGCGCAATGTCGGGACACACCTTAGGCAGGTGCTCCATGCGGGCACTCCATGCGGACGAATCTTCGGGGGCGTGCCGAGCAATCTCGTTGCGGCGTTCGCGAGACGCGTGGTTGTAACGCTTGAGCCACGCATCTTGGGTTTCGCCCGTGCTCGGACCGGTAAAGTGAGCTCGAAACTTCTCAGTTAGAAGACCGGCGGCTCGCTTGTTCGGGGCCGTAGTCTTAGGCTCGAGAAGGATGCTTTGGACGTCGGCGTCAGACCAGTGCTCTGTAAGCCAGCGGCGTTCGTCATCAGTGAAGCGGTAGTTCTGGCGCATCGGGGCAGGGCAGAGGCAGAAAGAGAGAGACACTCGCCGGGGTCCCACGAGTTGCAACTTTGGTCTCGTACATACTTCCAAATTCGCTCGCACGTCGATACAGATCTGCTGGTCGATGTGACGGTATGCCCCCTCACAACTACGGAATGTGCGTACCTATTACACATCAGATGTCCCTGTCCATGCGTATAGTATGAAACCTGATCGTAGTCGTCATCGTCGCCGCCGCCGAGTAGGAAGTACAGTATAACAATGAATTTCTGCCGCCCTCAATTAGCCGACTGGGTGGATATGACGTGCGTAAAGTACGGAATAGGCGGAATGGGTAAACGGTGAAACATCGAAACGAAGGTGCGAACGTAGAAATCTACGAGGAGTCTCTGCAGATTTGTGTACTCATCGTCTGTCCAAGTGTTCGGGTCCGTCTTCCTCGCGTCTTGCAGAGCTTGAGGCGTCCCGGGCCACCGCATCACGATCGCAATGAATCTCGCCAAGTAGGTTCTGCAATCCCTCCACCGAGCGTCGGGTGGGAGTACCCACCGAAACTCCGGAACGTCGGACAGAGAGGATGGGATGACCGAAAGAGCGGATGACGGATCTCCCCACGCGCCCGATACATCCGCTTCGCGTTCCCAACGATGGATCTCCGACCAGTCTTCTCGTTGGACCAGCGCCGTGTCCAATGCCATTAGCTCGCATCGGAAGTTGATTTCATGTGACTCCCAAAGCAACAGCCCGCGGATACCAATGTCCGTCGCAGCGTCCGCGAGAGTCACCGCAACAGTTTCCAGCAGAGGGGTCATGTCGTCCCTGTACGTCGAGATAAGCCCCACACGCGTGAACAGACGCCCAACTCCGTTGCGCTCCTCGTTCCTTCGCTTAGCACGCCGCGCGGAGGACGTGGATACGGGGGGTAGGGTGGATGCTGCTTCCGAGTACTCACCCCACAGAGCCATTCGCCACTCCGCGATGGTCATGGGATGACTAGACAGGGTCGGGCTGAACAAGCGCATTCGACAGAAGGATCGAATGCGCACGAGGTTGTGAAGGTATCGGTCCACCTTTGCGTCCACGCGAGCCGCTTCCGGATGAGGGGCCCCGTCGGGTACACTTCCACGGGTGCTGATTGTGTCGAGAAGAAACGGCGGCGGATAGAAATAGACCGACGAGGCCGGGGGCTGCGCAACCGGAGAAACACCTTTCAAAGCGTCCATCCAGGTCCGCGTCAATGTGTAGAAAGGGGAGGAATAATATGATCGTGATGGCAAGAGGGCTCGACTGGAGAGCGGAGTTGGTGATGGCGGTACCGTTTCGTCGACGCCGCTTGGTTCAGCCTCAAGCGACGACGCAGCCTGAGAGATTTCGCCGGTGTGACGCGGCGTGCCCAGCTTGATCTTCTTCTTCTTCTTCTTCAAAATAGCATGGACGGGGGCCGGTTGGACGGGCATGACGATGTGCCTCGACGTGCCGTGCATATCGCGGACACGTTGGCGCTTGGCGGGCGGCAACGTGTCGGGAATGGCGGGCTCGGGGAGGACAGCGGGATGACTTCCGGGAGACAATCTGCTCAGCCGGGTGCCGCAGACAGCCTGGGAGATGCTGATCGCCATGTTGCTCAGCCAGTTGCCTGTGAGGTTCACGACACCTGCGACCACGTCAAGGTTTTGATAGGCGGGTGTCGCTGCCTTCTCGTTCGACATGAATGTAGGGCGCCGGCTTTCAACCACCTCCCACACGCGCAGCGAATGAGTGATAGGTTGAATCAGCCAGGTAGGGATACCAACGCGAGTGAGAGTTTGGGCCGTGGTAGGATCGCCTGTGAAAGCGCCGAGTACGGGGAGAACTTCCATACTGTAGTCCGCCGAGGACTCTAAGCGATGGACAACTCTCCGCTGGTAAATCCGAAGACCAGCCAACTCCAATGATACTCTCTGAACATGCGCGCCTACAGCCACAGCCACACCCGGTGTCGACGGCATCTTCTCCATGCGTTCCACCGCTTGCCGTAGGATCATGACTAGGAGTTTGCCATGTTCCAAAAGAGCGTTGTCAGAGGGGCGGCCACTGGCAAACCCGCGGAGAGCCTGAGCTGCCGCTTCGCGGAGCGGATCCAGGACAGTGTCCTTGAGGTATCCGATCCCCTCGAAACCTGCGGACTTATCCTCTGTCCAGTCTCTCGAAGCGGAGAGGGTCATGAAAAGGATGTCTGGGTCGGCCGGGGGACATGGCGCATTTGGGATACAGGCGATGTGCGGCATGGAGGTGACGAACCTCTGAGGCCACCGCGAGTACTCGTGAAGCCCCCAGAGACCGTCAGCGAACATTTCGATGACCCTACGTTCCACCGGAAGTCGCGGGACGTAGGACATGTTCGGGGACGTTATGCAGAAACCCGACAACGCATCCTGGGCAGCAACCTTGCCTTCGAACGACTGGCAAACTATGGGCGCTATGATGTCGTCAACGGCGTGTCGCGGGACATGCAAACATGGAATCAGCTTACCACGACCCCGCCTTGTTGCTCGTAGCGCGGCGGGCGGCGCTCGCGGCTCGGGCTGAGGAGAGGAAAGCTTGGATGCGAGGTCGGCGGGGACCTCGCTGATGGGATATGTGAGGTCGGGCAGAATACGACGCTACCCGGAGACTTACCGTCCTTTTTTATTCACATTAACAGAAGAGGACGGGGGTGAAGAGGACGGTAGAGGCGGCGGTGAGGCGAGAGGCGGTGGGGGTTGCGTTGGGGGCTCAGCAAGTTGACTCTCCGGATTCAGCTTGCGAAACTTGAGGTGGGCGAACTTGGTGCGTTGCATCACGAGGTGCGCTCGGGGGACTCGGGCTTCCTCTGTAGTTGGGGCGGGGGGGGCAGGTCTTAAGGCAGGCGGTGCGGTCTTGCGGGCAATCTTCAGACTGGTCTTGCGGATAGAATGTGGTCGCTGGCTACAAAGCGTGCTTCCACAAAACTGTGTATCGGCCCTAGTGCACGAGTCCAGCTATGAAGCTGATCCCCGTGGCTAGGTGTGCTTGCAGGGGTATGGACGTGGTCGCGGTTGAATTCAACGATAGAGGTCTATGGAGACACGGACAGGGTGAGAACGACGGGACCATCGATTAGTATCGATGGTTTCGTGAGATTCAAACACCGCAAATCGCTTTCTAATCTGATCATTTGGTTCAGCTACGTAAGACAATGCTTAGCTCAGTTGTCTTGCATGTTGGTTCAATTACTAGGGAGCCGTTCCAGATTGTCCACGAAATGCGCTGCAGGGCCCAGATCCGCAGGCGTCGATGACAGACCGAGATCTCTCCACAACTACCACCTTCGCTCGCACCACCTTCGCTCGCGATGCAAACACCCTCTGCTTTGCTTCCTCCCTGGATCTAGCTCAGAACTATTACGATCGTAATTGCAACCGTCTACAGCTTCAAGGCAACTTTGGCAATGCCTGGGTCATACTCAAGCCCCTTGCTCTCCACACGCGTGGCTCCGACATCCATAACTGGCTGGCCGCCGCTTCCCCCATGCTCTCTCGCCATATGGCGCAGATGAGTAGGAGGTAGAGCTATCGACCATGCGCTCCTGGCCATGTCCAGCAGCGTGGGGCAAGTCCTCGCTCGTCGTCGTCTACACTCTCCAAGGGCCTAGCTATACCGTCGCTCAGTTACCTGCATTGGTTCTGCGAGTGCGTATGGAGCACACCTCTCGCACTCAGGGCGTGGATTGACTTAAATACATGTAATATATAACCTTATCAATGTCGGATGGTTTGTCATGTCGGAGATTTATGTAGTGCTCTGGGGTTGCTCGTGGCGAGGCGTGGGAGAGCAACCTGGGCAGATTTGTGAAGATGCACTTTGGACCGAGCGCACCGTGTTCTACTCTCCATGTCTCAACGCGTCAGGCAGAAGGCTAAAAAGGGGCTTTCGCGCATATCTGACCTTCTGAAAGGCAAGGTAAAGCGCGACAAATCCCCGACACTCGGACACCACGTACCCTCCACCGTCGACGGCTCCGCGACCGCTGGCGCCGTTGAGGGGATCCACAGCGAACTCAATAAATGTCCAACGCGCGATGTATTTCAACCCGTCTGGTCTTCCATTCCACCGGCCGTTCCAACCTCTCCTATACGCACGGCCGACCTGCTCAGACCCTCGCCGCAGCCCTCCGGAAACTCGTTCGCGCCGTTGCACTTGAATATCGGAGAAACTGGCGCGGCGGGCTCGTCGCGCACTCGGAAGCCGGCAGTACGCCGACGCACCGTCACGGTTGAGGACGCTCTGGATGAAGAAGATGGAGAAGCACTTGGCGGCGGAGAAACGGAGCAGCATGGGTACGGAGCATATCACCTGGTGCGTGGGGCCGTTGAGCTCATCCACCCCGACTTTTACTGATTGAGGGGCACAGCCCTCCACCAAAGGGGAGAAGTTCCTCGACGGACATGCGTGCCATGCTCTGGACAGCCTGGATGCCCTAGAGGCGCCGCCCACTCAGTTGATTCGATGCCCCTCCTGCGCTCAGAAACTCTCCGACAAACTGCCTGGTTACCGCACGTTGTTTCGCTGCCAAGACTGTCCTCTGGGCTGTCTCAAGTGCATCGACTGTGTGCTATCGAGCCACGGTGAACGCCCTTTCGATCGCATACTCATGTGGGACCAGAAAAAACAGTTCTGGCATCGCATCACCCTCCCTCAAATGGGCTATGTGTTCAACCTTGGGCACGGCGGGCGAAAATGCATGAACGCCTCCTCCGACCCTCGCGATATGGTCATCATTCACGAGCATGGATTGATGGACCTCCCGGTGCTCTTCTGCCAGTGCGGTTCCGCGCGTGCCCCATCTGCTCAACTTATCGCTTCCGGACTCTGGCCTGCTACCTGGGAGCGTCCTGGTACTGCAACCACGCTGAACGCCCTCGAAGCCTACCACAATCTCAGCCACGTCGCGCAGACGAGCATGTACGATTTCATCAACCATCTGAAGGACATGACCGATGATACCACCCCCAGTGACGCCCAGGTATGCCATCTGGTTGTTCAATGGACCTGTTCTTACCAAGTATCGCAGGATCGCTATCGGGAATTCAAGACGACCATGCGACAGTACACGTACATCCAGCAGTGTCGCAGCGCAGGTGTTCGCCCCGCTCGTGAATTACCCCGAAGGAGTTTGATCGTACTATGCCCTGCCTGTCCACAGCCCGGAATCAACATGAGGGAGGGGTGGAAGCAAAGAGACGAAGTGCATAGGTACGTGTTCCTTCCGACGTTCGATGTCCGGCATCCCCCCTCACCACGCGTAGTTATCTGGACGCCCTCCACTATTCTATCGACGGAAACTTCCACCTCAACATGAAGATGAAAGACACAGACCCTGACGATTTCGCGTACTCGATGGGCGCGGGATACTTCGTGCACGAGCGAGATTTCCAACACTTCCTGAAGAAGGTCCCGCCTCCCACAAATGAGGTGAGCACCATGTCACTGTTCTACGTCGCATGCACTGAACTCAGTACAGTCATCGACATGCAATCAGTTCGGCGCGATGGGGAATGGTAAGTACACCGGGAAGGTAACAGGCGTCATAGGCATTTCCTGTCGGCACATGTTCATGTTGCCAGGGGGCGTAGTTGATCTTCATTTTGCTGAACGGTATGTGAATATCTCGCCGGAGCCGCTCTCGCTCACCATGCGGTGACCTCTAGGTACCTATACGTCGACTTCTGTCTTGTTTCGGCTCTGTCGCACTACAGGGAACTCGGGCTGCTCTACGGGACCTACGACATACACTGCCAGTATATCAAGAACCTCCGCACACGTCTTTACGAAGAGTTCAACAAGGTTGCACACGAGCTCGAGTCTATTCATACTGCGGAGCTTCCAGTCATCAGGGCGGCGGTCGGAAAGTATCATCTCGCCATGCACACCGGAGAATGTCGACACAAGCACTCCCTCCATTTCATGCCAGGCGCATGCATGACGGACGGGGAGACGTTAGAGCGCATGTGGGCGATCCTCAACGCGCTCGCGCGACGCACAAAAGAGATGTCCGCTGGCCACCGACACGATGTACTAAACGACACATACGCGGACATGAACACTCGACGAATGAAAGGCTTAGGTAACGTCGTGTAGCTACACTCGCTGCGACTACGCGCTGATAAGTCCAGTCTACGAACTTGTTGAAAAGCACAACACGGCAGAAGAGTTCTTTGACGAAGCACAGGCATATCTCTCGGAGTTGGAGCGAAGCATCGCTCCTGACAAGGTACATCGATGGCGCCAAGAAGAAGCGGAATGGCAGCGTAAGGTCGTAGATGTGATGCAGCACAAGGGTCTTGACAACCCGTTCGAGCCGCCCGAGGAAACAGGTACGAATGGTGAATCCAAAGCAATGCGGTAATTGACGGTCTGTCAGCGTTGACCACGCAGGCAATCGCCGAGCATCTCGGGAACCAGCACGGATCGGCAGGCCAACGCGAAGCGGTGGGTATGCTGGGAGCAGTGGAGGAAGTTTTGCGTCTCAACACCACGCGGTAGGAGAAATCACCACCACGTGAAGGAGACTACTGATCCATCCCACAGCGAACAGCTACGACACGAGATCCAATCTTCTTCGCGCACGGACAAGGAACTTCGCAAATTCACGACACAACTCGAAGCCTTCCGCCAACAGGCAGCGGGTTGCCAGGAGATGCATGCACGATACTTGCAACCGTGCATCACCGCCGCGATCCAGAGCGTCCCCGCCACAGGTCACCCAAGCACATTCCCGAGGCGCGACCCCGCGGACGATCTCGCATGTGGTCTCACAGTTGACAAGTCCGTCGAGTGCGGTAAGAAGAGGAAGCGGGTGGAGAACTCGGCGTCCCCCTTTTCGGCGCTCTTCGCCGACCTGGATGATCTCGCGACGCAATTCCTTCTGCCCTCCGACTATCACAGCCACATCCGAGGCGCTCCCGCCATGAAGGAAATCGTCAACTTCGAGCGCGAGCTGAGGCGCGGCCAGGCCAATGAAGCTCTAGACGACCTTCGGCTGCACTTGACGACATATCTATCCCTCGAAGACTGCAAACGGCAGGCCTCCGGAGTCATCCACAATACGGCCTGGGATCGCCGACTGACGAAGAAGACAGCGGCCATAAACGCGGCGAAGCAGGACTACAGGCAGGTCAGGCAGATATTGCGTCTGTTGGGCATGCCCGACGACGACGAGCACCTCAAACCTCTAGAGGAGAAGGATTGCAAGCCGTTTGTGATCGTCGTCGAAGAGCAACAGCACAACGATAGCAAGCGGAAACCCACCTGGATTTGGGGGAACTTCGCCTATATCGACAAGATAGAACCTGGGCAAATGAAGAGCTATCTCGAAGATTGTACGTATATGAGGTCTTCGCGACTGATCTTCGCTGATGCCAGGTCTGCACAGGTGCCCGGGTGCATTGGTTCCGACAGAGTGCCCGGAAACAGCGATGGGAGGAAGAGTGCTATGTACGGAGAGAGGAGATGTTCCGTACTAGAAAGATGTACCACCACTACCGTCAGGTATGGAGAAGACGAGCAGTGGTGCATGCGATCCATGGCCGGAGCGGCGCCGCCGCTTACGCGCGCAGGTATACCTCTCATTTTGTACGACAACCATAGTTGGGCTGATCTCTTCAAAGGCAGGCAGGGCAGTGGGAGCGCAGACTCGACGCCGCGCATAGACACTTCCCTGGGATCATCGATGTGGTAAGTGCGTTGGGGCACGACGCGCGCAAATGATTTTAACATGTATCAGCCCGTTGGCATCCACCCGCGAGTATGCCTTACGGATGACGGTCCAAAATAGTTTGTGCAGGCGGCAAGGTTTGGAGAGAGGCTGCAGGGAGACCCAATGAAGATGGCAATGTGCGGCAGCTCCGCATATCGTAACGAGTGTACTGTACGCCGATCCCCCCGTTGTGACCAGGGCGGCAATGAATCATATTACTCTAACAACACATTTCTGACCTATTTCCCTTCTTTCCTACTACGCATCGTCCCCGCTGCGCGTCCGAGCCACGGAATGTTCTGCGGCTCTTGTGCCCATCACTCGTCTCAGCCTGGCACCACGAGAGCGAGCACTCCTATCGCCGCGGTTAAGCTGGTCGAGCGCGAGCGAGAGTACTGCGACGTCGGCCCTCGCCCGTTCATGCCCACGCGCGCGATATCCACCTTGGTCGACTACTACGGTGGACCCACGGATAAATTTGTGGGTGGACGGTCATCATACGCGCTGATTTAGGGGATCTTAGGAAACCCTAGGATGAGACGGACACACTACGCGGCTCTACTACCGCGCGCCCTGCACGCGCTCGCCGTCCTGCGCGTCCTGCACGCCCTGCGTGTGCTCGCGTTCCTGCGCGTCGTTGCCATAGTGCGCGACCTGCGCGCGATCTGCTCGGTGGGCATGTGCGTCCTGCGCCCGCCCGTTGTTGTTCTGCGTGACACTGCCCGACGCTCACTCACCCGACCCGGGCGCGGTGTTGCCGTGCACCGTGGATGCACTGTCGGCCACCAGGGTGTCCACGCGCGTGGCGCACTCGAGCTGCGGTGGAGGCGTCCCCGCCGGCTAGGCCGCGACGGCATCCTTGAGAGGCTTCGCGATATCCAGCTTGGCGAGTTTCTGCGAGGTTGGAAGGCGGTCATCAGTGTAAGGACGCGCAGCGCTGCACACGTAGCGTGGACGGACCGCTTTGTAGTAATGATTAATCTTCGCTACGAGAAGGACCACGTACGTCGTGCTGCGTCCGCTGTGCTCCTCACGCCCCCGTGCTGGCGGACCCATCTGCGGACAACTGGCTCGCCGCAGTACCCGCTCACCACGATCTGCGAGCTCGTCAAGCAGTACATGAAGCGCGCTCGCGGCCGTACGAATCGCGCTCGGGCCGAGAGCCCAGTTCTCCGACGTCCATGCAGGCGTCGGTGTTGGTTTGTGTGTGGAGGGGAGCACGGGGCGCGGCGGTCTCCAGCGCGGACGGTGCGCTTGTCACGATCGCGCACGTCGTGTAGGGCCGTACCCGAGAGGCACACAAGGTCGCGTGCCAACTCGGGAATGGCGATCAAGGCGCCTGAGGCAGCCCGGGCGAGGCCGTTACTCGTCACTTGTGCGCACACCAAAGAGAGGCGCAGCGCTTCTCTACCCTGTACAAAAATATGAGTATGATATCCTACGTACCGTCCCGTGTCTGGGACGTGAACGCACGTTTCGTGTGGATGGACGTACAGATGTTGGTGTTCCCGATGTCGATGCGTGCGCTGCATGCGGGGTCGAAGGAGCGTTGGGGGCTTGGGTGCAGGCACCGACGTGCATGCGAATATCGGCACTCCGGTCGTGAATATGGGCGCTGCAGGCGGGGTGGCAGACCTCGCAACCTGGCAAGCGGGTGGCGTAAGAATGTCGGCGGCTGGGCGCGTCGCCAACGGCGAGGGGAGGGGACTAGTGCGGACGCGGTCGCGTCGAGTTGGAGAGGACACGCTGCGGTCTCGCACGGTTTTTTTTGTGGGGGGGGGCAGACTCAGACAAGAGGCCCATGCCGTGTTCATGGATAGGGGTGTGGGTAGTGTCGTTCGTCTTCGGGGTGTGGACGCCCGGGCTGGGTCGTTGGGCGCATGGGGTGAAGCTGCGGGGGCGGAGACTCGCTGGCGTCCGTGTCGCAGGAGCGGTGGACAGTTGGCGCCCACCTGGTGGCTCCCACGGCCTCCTGCCTGGTGTGATGCTGGCTGCTCGTTCGTCCTCCACCATCGATCACGACCTCCGCCGCCACCGCCGCCCGCGACCATTAAGCCAGCCCGTCTGATCTAGGAGGCATCCGTGCATCTACAAGCGCGATGAACCCCACAGGCGCGCCTATTCCCGCATGGTGAGTGTGGGGAACACGAGCTTGAAGCGTACCTCACCACGGCTTAGGTGGCTGCCGCTGGATCCCACCAACGTCGCGAGCCCGGTTATCAATAACGCGTCGGTGCAGAAGCTTATGCGCGACAGTGAAGGTACGTGGCCGTTGTATGAACCGTTTATTCTCGCTCACAAGACACTGGCATCTAGATGCCGCCAAAGCGCTGGAGACCCGCGTTCTCGACGTCCACAAGACTATCAAGGCGCAAAAGGAGGGGGGCCAGCCAGTCGACCCGAACACGGCGGAATGGTTCCTGCTGTGCCACCTGCTCCGATTGCAGCTCGAGCAGCAACGCCACAACTGCACGAAGCTCGTGGAGTATATATTGCGTCTCCATGCGACACTAGCTGCCGTCGGTGCACCTGTGATCTTGGAGCCTTTGCCCGAGGAAATGGCCAGCTACGTCGGGGTAGTAGGAGTCAAGGCAAGACAGGAGTAGAGTGGAGGTGCGCTCTCGGTAACAATAGACTCGGCCCTCGTCGCCTGCGTGGTTTCTTCTCGTGCTATGTGTCGCTGTATTCTGTCGGTTTTGGATGTATGTACTATTGTCACGTTCGCATGGCTGTTTATGTTATGATGGTGTTGCTGTCACAATATGTGTATTCTTGTAACAAATGAGGACACGTCTGCACGATCTCTGACACTTTGGGAAGATGTAGAAGCACGCGAGGACGTCTGACGTGTCATCACAACGAAATACGTGCGCGCGGTCCCGCGCGGACTTCCGCCCGCCCGTCGGATGCGGACGCGTATCAGCTCGTACGCCGCCCACCATACGCGCCGGGTCGGTGCCTAAGAATGATGGCGAGCGAGTACATTCCGGAGTGCGAATTACGCGCCAAGGGGGCCCATCGTACTCAGAGGGGGAGGGCGGGTATCGGGGGCGCGACTACCTGGAGTAGCGCTACTGAGCAAGGGCGGGCGCGAACTATGTGCGCCCCCGCGTACATCACAGGCAGAGGGGTTGGCTGGTGGCCTTCCCGACGGTGAGGCGTGCCTAGTAATACAAAAAAGGGGCAGTGAATTGAACAACAATCGGGGGCGATAGCGAGCTAGCTGTGAGACACAGCCAGCACAGCCAGCACGGCCGCGTCGGCGGTTTGAGGCACGCGCCCGCAATACTTATCGCCGCTACTTGCCCGATCATCGACGTCCCACTCTGCGTCGAGGCGTGAGCGACTCGTGCGACGGCGTGACTCATGAGTGGCTGACGAACCTCTCATTCACTCTCGACGGTGCCTTCATCCGCCGCTCGGTTGCGCTCGTCTCTGTCCCCAGAACAGGGACGCCCGTGTCCTGCTTTTCATTCTGAATCTCCGGCCGCGGGGGAGGCACATTTGTTGTTCCTCGGCTATTGCTACCGTGTGAATGTCGACTCAGTCTGCGGCGCGAGCCCGTGCTGACCGCGCGCCCGCGCGTGAGGCCAATAATAGGCAGCAGGGCGCGACAGAGCCCAAGGAGAGAACCTAGCCACTAAGCCAGCGTAGGAATTAACACGAGTGAGATGCTGGCGACGAGTTGCGTGTACAAGTACTTAGGTGCGCGGTCTGTCAATGCACGTGGTCGGGGACGCAATTGGCTTTGAGAGGTAGGGTGCACCTGGAAGCCGGCGTTCAGGGAGTGGAGGTGGAGTGCGCGTATACGTGCGCGATAACGGTGGGCGGCCTCGGCGTCGAGCGAGCTGAGTGACTCAGCGAGTGCTCATGCGCGTGGATCCCTTGCAGGGGTCTACTTAAGTGCCGGCGGAGGGAGTTGCAACTTCTTGTGCCCTATTTGGCGTGAAAGTTGCAACTAATGATGTACAGCCTACAGTTAGTCTCCGTGGCTGACTATATATGGTAATAGATGACAGTCGATCTCTTATCAATATATAGCTCTGAGTCGGGGTAGAGACGAATATGAAAGGCGCCTTATAATCTAATCTAATCTAGCTGAGTGCTTGATGGGTCTGTCACTTGATGAAAATTGGACTGTGGAACACGAGAGGTTTGGAGAAACATGAAGAGTATCAGATTGGTGAGGAAAAATATATTAAGAAGAGCTTAGATTGTCCGGTAGCTCAGGGGATCTCAGGAGAATATAGTCCAGAGATACCGTGAGGGTTCATGTACCAAAGGCGCTTCTCTATAAAGCTTCAGCTTCAGCGCTTCGGCCACATCACTGTCTGCGCGGGCCATGCCAGCAGGCTCGTCTCTCTTTCTCGACACTGAGCTACTGTATCTATTATTACTCGTCTCAGGTACTTCTAGACGAGCACTAATTTGCGGCCGCCCCTTCGCTTCCTTTCTCGGAGCTTTAGATCTATCGTTCCACGTGACCCGCGAAGTAGTCACAACATACCAACCTCCCAGTCACGCTTGCTCTTCGGCTCTTGCGCTCGCCGCCACCATGGAGTCGGTGGCGTCACTATTCCAACGTCTCATATGCGACCCAAACCGCCGGAAAGTTGCTCTAAGATCATCTTCCTGACAGGGGGCGGTGTTAAGGTGCTCTCAACCATTGGAATTGACTGTGAAACACGACTTCGAGTTTCTTCCTCAACAGAGGAATTAAAAGGCCACGAGCGTCGCCACTTGGACTCGGGATTCACATCTTTGCGCAAGTATCGTCAGAATAAGGTGACATTGATCCAAAGCCTCTAAGTATGGTTTGTCCAACAACATGGAGAAGGTGTCATTCCTGGGCGGCTGGCACTGTGACATTGCCACGCGAGCCCACTGCTCGACTGACGAGCAGTCATTTCAAGCCTGAGGAGGGACTGCCATCTCCGCCCTGATCCCCTACACTGGTACTATTCAAACATTCTGCGCGTCCCGTGCGCGGGCCAGTCCCCCAGCTCGACGAGCTTGAAGTGGTGAAGAGGACGACCTTCTGCGAACATGAGCGCTATGTTCCGCACACGTCTCATGATTCGATGCTATCGCTCCCCAGACGGAACCAATGTAAATATGGTAGGTGACAGTAGGTCCCATGCAGGAAACATGCTGACGCCGTCGTCATGTAGGAAGAGATCGACATCCTCAAGACCGTAGTGCATCTCCGCCCCCCTTTATTTGCACTGAGATATTCCGGTCGCCAGTATAAACTCCTCACCCTACTCTTGGGAACGGAGCGGGCACTCGGATACACGGGTCGTGGATCGCGCCACGGACACCATCGGGCCGCTTCTCAACCCATATGTCGAGCTGCTCAAGCTCGCGCGACTCTGACGACTGGATTGTGTACAAGATTGTGCGCACCGCCGCACGGCCGGGGAAAAGAGCGATACACCCGAGCGTGTGCAGTCCTTTCGGTGAGGGCGTTCGTTATCGGCTATTGTTCTGCTGCTGACGGCTGCCTGGTTCTGGTTTGCGCGACCTATTGTGATAATGAAACCCCCGCCGCCGTCCGTGCCACTGCCAGCTGACCGAGCAACCCACCTGTATAAGCCATCAGATCTACGCAAGCGATGTGCATAATGTGTGGCTCTGCCCATCGTCGTTCGTCGTGGTACTGCGTTCTCGCCAGGTTTCATGCAGCCATCACCCCGTCATGGACACGCATCCGCTCCTGATCTAGATTTATTCCAAGTTTTATCTCTCCTTCCGCCTTTTTGTGATGTATTCACCATTCATGCCCTCTGTAGCTGTATCCTTGCAAATTAGGGCTTAGGAATTCTTCAAGACCGATTGGTCGTCCAACATTGTGGCGTCAGACTTTTTGCTGCAGATGCTAGATCTCCGCCGTCCTAGCAGCATCCGCACGCCCAGTAACGTACACCAGCACAGTACTCATCTCTCTCCGGCACGTCGGCATCGTTCGGTTCCCGGAATGCCCAGCATGCAGAGCCTGAGAGCCCTCTTCCCTCCTCGAAAGCGAACGTTCCGCCGAGCCGTCCAGCCCTTCATACTCACACGGACCCAGCGCGAGGGCGCCGCGGCGATTGACGTACATATTACGATGTGAGCGCCCCTGCTTCTCCCGTGAGGCTGTCTAATTGAATGTCCTCTCACGTGGAGCCCCGCACACTCAATCGCTGTGAAGCCCCCGACCTTGAGCGGTCTCCGCCGCGCTTCTATCCACGCCTAAGCGCATCTTCTTGTGAGGGATCGTCGGAAATGCCGCCGTAATGCCTTCGAGCTCGCGCGGAAAGTGCTCTTGGGCGCAGCGCAGCGGCTTCCGCCTCATCAGTGCTAGCGGCAGGTAGATGGCGAGAGAGACAGAAACGGCGTGGCGGCACTGAGTCCTATCTTGATGCAGTACGCCTCACGTTAATTGTACACGGAATTGGAAAGCTGTCGGCATACGGGTGCTTGTGGAGGTCAACAAGCGCATGCATGCGACTGGCCGCAACGTTGTCCGGGACCGCGGCCCAGCACTCGGTACTCGACAATTAATGCATCGTGCCACACGGCGCCAGCCCTCGCCCCCGCCGCTACTCGGAGAGGCCCCGAACGCGGGTAAAGCTACCGCGTTCACAGGACACGCTGCGCTCCAGGCGCCCCTCATGGCTTGGAGGTTGTCCGCGTGGGTGCGTACGTTACCTCGACGTCGCACTGGGTCTTCGCACTGATTGGCGTCGCACAACGTTCAAACGTAAAGTCCTTCTAGAGTCTTGCCAGTGTTCAATACCTAGCTCACCTCGAATCCCGATCTCGGCAGCGCCCCGGGGCTTCCCAGGCCTGGCTCCTTCGTCCCTGTCTCTTCAGCTGGGCGTGGCACCAGGGGCCCGCGCGCAGCTTCAACCTGGAGGATTTGGGACTCCCCGCGGCCTGTCCATCAGGCATGCCTTCTGACTGTGGGCACACAGTGCGACCGACATCCCGCCGAGGGGAGGCCGAGTCCCTTATGCGGAACGCGCGAAGACGCAAAGTCTCTGGAACGCGGCGCGCGAATACGTAGGTTCTCTGGGAAACGCACGAACGAGCATCAGAGTTTCCCGTTCCGCAGCAGAACTTTCCGAACTGCCACCCGAGCTTGCTTGCTTAGTGGCGTGCGCGGTGCGCGGGCGGGCTCGAGGCACCGCGTGGGGCGAGGGATTTGCGTGGGCTCATGTGTACGGGAGCCATGGATCGGGAACTTGGATGACGTCTATGCGGCGGACGCGCCGCGCCATATGGTGGTACAGCAGCACATCTACGAGAGCAAAAACGGACGGACATACTCGCACACCCTCGAGCTCGGGACAAGCACACACGCGCGTCCCTACTCCTGTGCGGGGCCATTTGAGTTCGTACGATAGCGCGCCGCCGGCTCGATCGCCGCCCGGCCCTTCCGGTCGCGATAGAACAGGACGCTCCCTGCGTGCGCGGTAGTCAGCAGTCAGCAGCGAGTCAGCGATAGACGTCCGCAGCCGTCTATCAGAAGATGGGCGCACCGGTGTCTTCCACGAACTGGCACGCGTTGTAGTTGTCCCAGAGCGCGCGGAACACGGGCTGCTCCGAGTAGTGGTAGTGTGCGCCGATGAACGCGCGCAGGTGCTTCGTCGCCTCCGCGCCGTGATCTGCAGGTCCAGCCATGGGTTAGCAGCTGTGTGGAAGGGTGGAGGAGATGGGAACACGCACAGAAGGGCATTTTCGGGAAAAAGTGGTGCACGACGTGGTAATGCGCAACATCGTGCAGGAAGAAGCGGCCCATCCAGCCGAGGAAGTTGCGGTCCACCGTCGCGGCGGCTCCGCGCTGGAAGTTCCACTCCCCTTGGCGGTAGTGCGGCAGCTCCGGCGCCGTGTGATGCAGGTAGGTGATCATGATAAACCTGAGCAAGGCGGATTAGCAATCGTCCGGTTGCGGGGAGGGTTGGACACCTACCAATGCGTGACGCAGAGCCAGGGAATGCCATAGAACTTGAGCACGGCGGCAGCACCCCAGGTCTGGCACGCGAGGCGGACGAGCCACACCATGGCGAGAATGCCGAGGTTCGAGATCAGCACGACGTCCCGCTGTTCTTTGGTGAAGAGAACCGAATTTGCTGTATCGCACAGGGAGTCAGCAATGATGTCGACATGCGCTTTGCGGACGCTTACGATCGAAGTGGTTCGTCCATTTTGGATAGCCTTTCTGCCCGGAGACATTGTACACTGACGGGAGGTTAGAGGGACTGGGTATAGTGGGATGTACGTAGCGCTTACGAAGGTACGCAGGGAACGCGAGCAGCTGCTGGCGCACCAGCGTGAACAGTGTGTAGATGGGCGTATCGCCCAGGTACTCGTCGTAGTCGATTTTGGTGTGTCCATCTTCTTCGGGGATACCAAGGTCGCTGCGCGTCTTCGGCACGTAGACCTCGTCGCGCTCCATCGAAGCGTGGTTGCAGTGGTGCCGATGATGCGAGATCTTCCAGCTGAAGTATGGCGTCCATAGGATGCTGTGAGTTACCTGCGGCAGGGCGATAAGTTAGCGGCTGCAACGGTGAACCCTCGGATCGATTGCGCTACTCACAAACCCGATGACATTGCACAGGCGTTGACTTGGCGAAAAGGCACCGTGTCCACACTAGAACACAAAGAATGATCAGTACGTCTGTTCTGATTACAGGTAGGATATTCGAGAATGGTACTTCATGTCCGATGACCCATATGCCAGTGAATATCAGACCCTGGAACCACCAGCTGCGGGATCCGGTCAGCCAGCGGAGCGCGCGACAACGGCGGTGGGCGCTCACTATAGCATCCAGCTCGCCCAGCGAGCGGCCTCGGCACCAGGCGCAGACATGCGCTGGACCGCGGCACGACTCATGAACGTCGGGTCGATGTATGATGCGGCTCTCCAACAGCACGCTGCCATCACCACGTCAAGGGCAAGCCAAGCAAGCCCTCTCCGTGTATCGCGGACGAACAGGTGCGCGGGGATGGCGTCCCGAATATCCTGCAGTTTCCTGTGTGACGCTTAGTCAGTAACGACAGTTCTGGTGTCAGACAAGAGGCACATACCATGTCATGGGGCTGAACTCGGTCACGCCATTTTCAGAGCGACTCGGAGAGCGCTCGGGGCCGTTGGAGAGGGCGGACATTCCGAAGAGGGGCAAGGAGAGACGGTGCCTGCGCGTGGGGCCGGGGGGTGGTGCGTCGTCGATAGCGAGGGCGAGCGGGGTCGCGAATTTATCTATCTTCGCGAGGGCGAGATCTGCGGGCTTTGGCTGTCGCGTAATGAAGGATGCCCAACGAGCGAGATTGTTTACACGTGTGCGCCAATTGAGCGAATGAGCGTGTCTACGGGTTGATTGAGTTGGAGCAGCCCGGTCGGTACTCACGCTCCGTGCCGGCGCAGAGTCTGATGGAGGGGCCGCGGTGGAAAGGCGAGTCGAACGATGACCGACGCGCAAACCAAAGGGGCGAGGAAACACATACTAGAACGTGTTCGCGGATGCGAAGGGCAAGTGCGAGCCGGCGCAGGCTGAGCACCGAGCGCTGAGGGTTTGTCGCGGGGCCTGGGGGGATCTGTCACGTCATGCGTGTTGGGAAAGTTCCCAGCGCGAGACGGGCCCTGGCTCCCACTGTATTCCGTGAGCAGCGGCTCCTCCTGCCCTGCACTGTATTGCGCCGCGCCAGTCCGTACGAAGACACGCTCTCAATGGCACGGCAGAAGTAGTCATATTCGGGCACGTGGCAACCCCACGCAGCGGGCAGCTCACGGCGTGTCGCACTTTGGGCACCTTGGTGCGGCAGGGCGGTGTCGGAGCTCGACAGGGCGCACTTGTATCGAGCCTGTCGGGCACTTGACAAGACATACGGAGAGGCAAGGGGGAGGCATGGTGATGGTAGCGGTGCAAGACGGGACGCACGCCAGCGGCCGCCCACGCGTCAATCCCGTTATGGTAACATCGTTCGCCGCTTCTTGGGCGGAACTGACGTTCATACGGGCAGCGTGTGTGCTGCGAGCTTAAACGTGCAGAGCGATGCGCTTGCTTGAGGTGATTTAGAGCAGCGTTCACCAGAAGGATCGGCGCTGTCTTCCATCGCTTTCCGCTGCCCCTTGACTCTTCCCCGGCCGTTTCCAGTGGCGGTCACACGTGTGGTGCCAGGTTGTGCCGTGGCACACGTCCAACTCGGGACCTGTCAGTGCCTGAGGTTATCTGCTATATATGATGTTGTATCGTAAGTGGACGCTAGTGCACTGCAGGCGCAGATGGCACTTATCTCCCAATTTGTAGCACAGTCGATTTTGTTCGTCCCAGCTTGAGGTACACTCACTACCGTGCTCACGGGGTGAAGCTTCTGTTAAGACGACCAGTAGAACGACTCCGACGACTGCGGAAGAGCAGCAAGGCACGGACATCCGTCATTGGAGGTTACGCTGCACTTACTTTGGACAGACAACCCTTGGCAGGCGCGCGCTTACGACAATTTTGGGACTCTCGCGCCATGAGCTTCAGCACGTAACCATTGTCGAATGAGAATCGTATAAATGAATCTAGATGATAGTCGATGTCTCTAATGACGCCGCGCTAGTCCTGCGGGGAACGCCACATATTAATCAGTCACCAACTTCACCGCGACTGCAGCATGTAGAGCCGTACCGAAATCACCACCCGGAGAAGAGCTTCGAGACCTCCATGCCGCTCACGACGAGCTCGGATTGCTCCTGCGACAGCACCCGGAAGCCGACGTCATCGCGCTCAGGGTCGCGCACAAAATCGGTTCCGTCGACGGTAACGCCATGCGGCTTCGGCCTGCCTGCAAGGTCATACTGGCGCCCCGTCAATGTCGGCTACCCGAATAGGAGAGCGCACAGCCGTGCTAGGATCGCTAGGCCCCTCGCAATGCGTTGGCTCTGCATAAGCCTTGGAGCGGGCGGGAGCGCCGTGTCCGTAGTCGCCGCGAGGAGAGATCCGTGCTTCTGCACAGCGTCGCTGCGTCATACACGGATCTCCCGCATCGTGTCTTTGCCAGAGGCCCGCCGAGCCCACGACGATTGCAAGAAGGAATGACGTACCTCGACTAACGCCTCCAGTATTTGCAGGACTGGCTTGACGTACCAGCGGGTAATTCCGCCGTCAGTGCCATACTCGAACCATCCGAGATGTCCGCCTGTCCGAGTAACGGCCAGCGCTATCCAAGGGTTGTCGTGAATCTGCATATAACGACCGTACTCAGCGGAGGCGAGACACGACATACGGGCGTTCGTACCTCGCGCCTCCGGAGCTCCCCAGTGCCTGTAATGGGATCATCGGCGCTGTTGATAGACAGATACGGTATGCAGATATCCCCCGCGACCTTCACCGAGCTGATGCGCGAGTAGTAGTCGTACACGTTCTCGAACCCGTACAGCGGCGCGTTCACCAGCACGTCGTACTCCCGAAGCGTGATGCTCCGGCGAGTGAACACGTCCTCGAGCACGCCGCGCGCGACGGGCAGGTCCGCGGCCGCGTCGAGAAGCACCTTCCCGTGCATGCGCAGGAGCCGCCGCAGGGCGTCGCCCAGCACCCAGCGATACACATGCCGACCGAGGAACGTGCTCGGGAGGTGGTGCGAGCCGGCGACGAAGTCCCACGGGTTCGCAAGCGTGATGAGCGCCTGCAGCGGGCACCGTGCGCCCTCCTCGCCCGCGTACTTCGCGAGAATGTTTGCCCCAAGGGAGAATCCTGCCCCCGAAAGTCGTTAGCCCGTCCATCATGCGCTATACATCCGAGAGCAGCGCACGCACCGATCCCGAAAATGCGGCACTCCGGGAACGTATGGCATATCCAGAGCACGACGTGCCGGACATCGTCCGACGACCCTGCCTGCGGCGCAGCGATGAGCTCTCCCAGTATGTACTAGCGCGCGCCCAGCACGGCAATCGGCTGGGGAGACGTACGTGGTACAGCCGCGGGGTCACCACGGGGCTGCCGTTGCAGCCGCGGAAATTGAGCACGACCGCCCTGGCGCCGAGCCCGCCCTCGCCTGCGCCCGGGGTTGCGCGCGCGAGCACCGCACGGACATACGGCTCGTGGGAGCCCCCGGTGAGCCCGTGCGCCACGAGCAGGATGTTCTCGCGCGGGGAGATGGGCACGCTTGTTAATGGGGGCGAGATGTCGACCGCGACGGTGCCTGCGGTGGGGGAGCGGTGAGGTCGGTTATGGCTCATGGGAACGGGAATAGAGGGAGATGTGCGGCCGTACCTTGGTCGGGGAGCTGCAGGAACTTCCTGGAGGAGATCTGCGTTAATATGTGGCGACAGACACAGCGGGGGCGAGCACCTGCCTCTCGTAGACGACCGGGTCAACCTTGCTGAAGTCCCCGACAGAGCAGAACATCGTCTGCGCGTCGCCTCTGCCGTACAAAATGTGGATTAGGGACCATATAGCCCTTCGCATTGGACGGAAATGCGCATACCCTGGTAACCACCACACGCCGTTGAACGTGGCATCCGAAGCAAGCGCTGGAACCTTGTCGCGAATGAGCTTGGCAAAGGACAGCTCGGACTCAGTATCGCGTCGTTCGCTGTTCCTGGGCAGAACAGCAGAGTCTGACGCGTACAGGGTGACAAAAGGTTCTTTCCTGTCGGCCAATTTATGCCATAGGCCGTAAATCACGACGACTGTGACACCTGTAATGAGTAGCGTATTCCCTAAAGACGACAGATGTTCAGTACGCTCTCCGAACGGAAACACGAGAGGTGATAGAGGGCTGCTGCTTACCCGACATATCGTTCGTCTACAACGCTGAATTTACGTCAGCTGCAATTGAAAGATGGTGCAGAGTGTTCACAAGTGTTTAGAGGCGGCCAGAGCAAACGCAAAACCGATAGACGTGGCAATTACGAGGGTAGGCTCGTAAACCAGCCTCACGTTCGGAGGCGGAAGACAGTCGTTCCTAAAGAAGGGAGGCTGGAACCTCTTGTGAGGGAAGGTGGTGATGACCCCCGTGGGAACGACGCGCCAAAAAGTGTCGGACTTTTTAAGTGCGGAGCGCGATTTCGAGGGTGATGTCCTCGAGATTCCCTCGGAATTGCCCTCGAATCGGCCTCGCTTGGCCTCGCTTAGCCCTCACATCACCCACAAGAGGCATCGTGAGGACAAAAACACCTCGCGAGGGTGTCCTATGCACGCGAGGCATTCCGATTATTTGTCCCACCGCGCGAGGCGCCTTCAGAAAAGTCCGACATTTACTCCGCCAATTTGAAGGCCCACATTCCCACGAGTGACCACGCCTCGCGAACCTTCGCAAGGATATCGAGCCAAGTTGGAGTCTCTCTAGATCTTGTACTGCACACCTGCGATATCGTTCTTGCAGGCGCACGAACAGCACGCATATACTGTGCGATAAGTTCGCTACCCCTTGATAGTGGCGTCTTGTTCCATCGCGGTTTAACAATCATCGCTGATGTAACTCTATCTTCAAAAGATGACGAGCTGGTGCGGACTGCCCCGCATTCCTCCTTGCTCTCTACCCCTTCTCACCTACTTTGTTTAGGACATCTCTGTCTCCATCCCAGCGAGGTCGACCACGATCCACGATGTCGCGCGAACTTATACCTTCCTGGGCGATCCCCGTCTTACAAGGCACCGTCATTGCTCTGACCGCCTTCCGACCGCCTATGCCTCTTCGACTCGCGCTCACGCTCGGATTCGCATACTATGTCTACGTACTGATCACTCACTATAGCACCGGGGGTGGTGCAGTGCATGACTCCAGCATAGGCGGCGTCATAGGGAATGCGGCCTACAGCGTCGTGGTTTACGCATGGCTGTGTGACCCCATCATGGACTGGCATTACGGGGGCGAGAGGTTTACTACCGACATTCCCATCTCCTTCGCGAAGAAGGTGTACAAGGCGACATCCGTGATCGTGAACACGCGTCTCATAGGCTGGAACTCCGAGGTAAGTCGTGCAATCTTTGCGCCCTACATCATCGAGGTTGATCAAGGGCGATTCTGCGAATAGGTGCCCAACGTGCCGCCCGCCACAGCTTCGCGGTCACGCGGCGAGTTCCTGCGGCACAGGCTTCGCCGAGTGCTGCAATGCGTTCTCTACATCGATCTTGCGCAATCATATGTGCATCTCCAGCCGTTTTTTCGTTGCAAGGGACCGACGCTTTCCCAATAGGTTGGAAAGGCGTCGTGTTACAATCTTTATGTCTTCTCGCGTGGTATGTCAATGTGTACGCGACGATGAAGCTGCTTCATACGGCGATGGCCATCGTATGTGTCATGACCGGGCTCTTCAACGGCAATCCGGAGGACTGGCGACCTGCATTCGGGAAATGGTCCGACGCGTACACGCTACGACGTTTCTGGGGGTACGTCTCTATCCAACTATACTCAAATAATCTTCACTGATATCTACTCGTGCCTCCGCGCGCAGGAGAACATGGCATCAGTTCATGCGCGTGGTATGCGTCGCCACTCTATCTACATTCAAGGAGACCGGCTGACCGTTTCCTCATTCATCCACAGCTCTTCAGAGCGACAGGCCAAACGCTCACGTTGGCCTTCGGCTTCAAAAAGGGCAGCTGTGCGTCATCACAGACCCAACTTTACGCCGCGTTCTTCGTCTCAGGCCTGATCCACACCGCGTGCGACGCCATGGTCGGGAAAGAATACATCGGCATCCGGATGAAGTTCTTCATGGCGAACGCTGTCGCAATCACGCTCGAGGACACCGTCATTGCCGCAGCACGGCGGATCGGGATCGGAAGGGAGGGGCCAGCGAGGTGGATGAAATGCATAGGATATTCGTGGGTGGTAGTGTGGTTCTACCACGCATGCCAACCAGAGATGCACTACATCCTCCCGCTGGGGGCTGCGGAAGAGGAGGTGCTACCGTTCTCGTTTGTGCGCTCGTATGCGCCGGCGTTCATGTGAGTTTCCCTCAATTCTTCGGATACATTCGAGTTGACGACTGGACCTCCTGCCAGTACCCGTGCAATGAAAGCTACTTTGTAGTATGTCTAGCAATCTAGTTCTTCCGGCGCCACAGTTTTACAAGCCTCTCTGTCCTCGCGCGATCTCGTTCATTCTCACCGGCCTCTCTGCGCTTCTCCGATCAGACTTCCAATAATGATATCAACTCGAACGGAAGGCTGTGCGTGATTAAACTCAACTGGCCTCGCCGAAAGAGAACCGCAGTCATGGACAACATTGCCGAGGTCTCCTAGACTCGTCATTGTGCTCGACAGTAGTTTCCTATATTCTGGTACAATCACCGCGCATTCCCAGGTCTTTCGCATCTTCTCCATCTCGTGTTACCACAGACATTGATGATGCTCTTCCCACACCAGCTGTAATGGCCCCGAATGTGCTGCAGAGGTCGGGTGGTGCTGGGCAGAAGCAGGTTTTGTGCGGTGCGTTATCGTATGCATCCCAAAGGGTTGTGTGTTTTTTCGCTGACCATCTCCAACATGTAGTTTCTCGGAGATGCAAAATCCATTGCCGCTGGTAGCGCAGACATCTAGCGCCTTACGTCGTTCCTAATCCCATCTGCCATCCGATGTGCTATGAAATCTATAGGATTCAAGCATCATGCAACATGGGTAATGATGGCTATTCTCGACTGAACGTTGGTTGCGGTATAATCAGTTATCTCATCACGTTAATTCTCATGAGATACCGGGGCTACTCAGTACATAAACTCGGCCCACTGGAACACATACCACGCATTACCCAGCTACCACGCTATGGCTACAGCTATCCAGGTGCCAACCGACCCGTCTGAAATTCCATCCTTGCCGTTGTCACTCCAAATACCATCGGTCGCCGGTACCCTTGGAACGGCCCTCATTGGCACATTCCTAGGACTCATGTGAGTGTAGCATATTCGTTGGAATCGTGGTAACATTCGCTGACAACGATGCCAGCCTCTATGGGCTTATTCTTCACCAGGCTTATCACTATGCGCGCACGTTCCCGGGCGACTCTTCGTGGCTGAAGGCCTTGGTACGATTGTGCTCACTGCGTTGTGGTTATACAACTCATCCTAGGCTTCGTAGGTTATGATCACAGTGCAAGCAATGTTTCGCTTCGGCGCCAGGGGCCCTCGGCTTCACTAATGTTGTCTCCAGGATCCTGGAAACCGCTTCAAGCGTATTTACTATGCACATGTGGTGCGCCGTTCTTTCGCGTACTAATCATGGTGTTCAGTGAACGCTCAAAGTGCGTTTCCGCCAGCTACCATTACATGGTCACGGATTACTTCAATCCGCAAGATCTCGGGGCGATATGGTAGCTATGCACAGTTTCGTATTGTCTCCAATGTTATTGATGCGAGTGCTCTCCTAGGTCGCTCAACGTCAGTATAAGCCCCAGGAAAGCAACCCAGCCTCTCTCACGTCACGTTTATAGCTCTTCTACTCTATATCGGTGCGTGGACTCACGGCTGCAACGACAAGTCGACGGCGACGATGGGTCTCTTGCTGTAGGGAGCTACTATGGTCACATCTCAAAGGTCAGTTTCAATCTTGGTACCCATCCAAGCAGCTAAGACTGACGGTTGATGGCATGTATTGCAGCTTCTTTGCACGGCGACTGTGGATCCTTGGAGGCCGCATCTACAGAATAGTGGTCGTGCTCTCGGCGAGTAAGAAGCACGTGAGAGCCTGCAGAAATACTAATATTGCCGTCTAGTGCATATCCTCTTTTGCACAACTAGGCAAGTTTTCGACGCTACCCATACTACATCACGTCCGTTGAATTGACGTTCTTTGTCTACCACATGCAGTGATCTTCATAGGCAAGAAGAGCACACACTTTGATGTATTCCCGAGGTCACTGACTTAACGCCCCTGGGCTTTGTTTCACCCCAGCTGCGACCACGATCACGTATGTGTGGCCGCGACGCATGCTGAGCGGACGTTCATTTGCTGATAATATGGACCTCTTCCGTCCAGATTCGCCACCAACGATCCAGACAACGTGGTAGCTGTGGTATGAAAAGCACATTGGTAATGACGACTGTAAAACTCACATCGCGATTGACTCTCTGTCTATAGCACCTTCTACCTTCGGCATTCACGTTGGCTACGGTATCGGACTTAATACTGACGGCGTCTCTGATTCATGTCTTGCATCGCAAACGCACGGGTTTCAAGAGGTTTGTTTACTATGTTAACAGTATAGCATCTGCGCATGACATCAATGCATACACATACTAGGACGGACACCGTCATCGACATTCTGATTTTGTATTCCATCAATACGGGTATGTTGGATTGCATCTGGTTGTCCTCACTATACTGAAACTGCGCATATAGGCCTCCTCAACGGGTGCCTTTATCTGTTAGCGTACCGAGGTCCAGTTCTGACTACCGTGTGTGACAGCGTCTTCGACCTCCTCACCGCTATATTGGTATGTCGAAGATCTCAGCTACAACGGTCCACATCGCCACATATATCTGATGTACATCCGACCTTCAAGGCCTTTTCTCAGCCAGATAAACACCTCTACGGCGTCTTCGGTATCCCCGGAGTCAAACGTAAGCATTTACCCCAAGTCTGTCCATCTGCATGCTAATACGCACTCTAAACCGTTATTTTTCAGTGTATGCTATCACGCTCCTCGCTGCGTAAGTCCCTTCGACCAACTCGTCCGCCATGAAACTGACAGCTCTTGGTTATATAGCCTGAACTCTCGCCGTACGATCCAAGCGCAGAGCGCCACGGTGGATGTGGAGCTCCAGGGCAGCGACCTCGCGTTTGGATTCAGCGTGTCCGAGTCCACCGCCGACAGCCCATTCACTGTCGCCGGGTGCACGGTTTCGGGCCCGTCGGGTACGTTTGGTGCAGGCCCACTATATGTAGAAGACTCAGGATGGCTGACACGAACCCGGCAATGTTAGGCCTCAGCTGTGGGCACATCACTGGGCGGAAATCATCACACATTTATCGAATTCAAAAACATGTCGTCGTCGATGCCGTCCTCCGTTAGAGGACATGTCGACAAGGCTGGGAGCAATCATGATTCATACCATCCCTCCACGAAAACCGATGACGTTGACTGAATGCATATCCATTCGACGGCGGAGTGGTGAGTGCTTTCGAGTACAATTGACAACGGTGTCCCTTAACATTGTGGACAATCACCGCAAATACTTCACAACACTATCTTGGCGACTTCTCACCCGTGGCTGAATGGTTCCCTTCCTGCTGGAAACGATGAGATACCCCGGTGGTGACCATAATCAAAGCCCGCAAATAGTCTGAAAGAGATCATGATGTACCTCACCATGCCACCGTAATGGCTGCGAACGACGTAGCATTTTCTCTACCCTACGTACTCTGACAAGACAAAGAAACCCCCCTGGCGCAGCCGTATGTCTTCACGGGGTCGGCGTAGCGCCAGTGTACGCGTGGATCGTCTCGTCCGCGCACCCAGCGGGGGTCATGTACGAGTATGCGCCCAGGTTGATGTATACGTCCTTGTTGCCCTCGGCGTCGGGACAGACGAGCCAGGCCTGCACACGCTTGCCTCAGCCTCCGCTGCTCGCGCCGAAACACGCGAGATACTCACATTAGTCTGGGGGCGCTGGATGGTCGGGATGGACCACTCAACGGTGTCGCCGGAGAACACAAATGTGCCGGCGTTGGCGCCGCTCGCGGGCTCAGTCGACCACGACATCTTGAGTTTCATCACGGACGGGTCCGAGCGGCCCTCGACGACGGCGTACAGCTTCGTGCCGTCCGCGACCTCCTGGATGAGCTGCCCGCCGGTGATCTGGAACTGCGCGGCGGTGGTGTAGTCACCGAGGACGGCGTCGCTCGCTGTACCCTCGACCTCAGAGCGGAGGTACTGGTGGAAGTTGGGGTCCTCCTGCAATGAGTCGTTCTCTGAGCACGCGGATAAGGAAGATATGGAGCTTCGATACGACGTACCACAGCACGAATGAAGGAGTTGCCGGAGACCAGAGTGGGAAGGCTGCCGGGGGCGCTGGCAGTAGAGGTCGGCGAGCCGCCGCCGCCGGGGGTGGAGGGTGTGGTCGGCGTGGCCGGCGTGCTGCTTGGCGCGGCCGCGCCAGGAAGACACTGGGAATAGTACTGGTTGGAGACTGTGCACGCCCACCCCGATGGGCAGACGGTGGCGCCTGACCAGCCTTGGCCGCCACACTGTTTGGGGAGAACATGTATAAGCGAATGTATATGAGAGAAGTAGGGTGAGACGTACCTGACCGTACTGCGGAGCAGTGGCTTGTGCGGCAGCACCTGCGGCAAGGACGAGGGCGCCGACGATCGAGAGGGTTGTTGAAGAGATCATGGTTAAGTTGAAGCCGCACAACCACACCTCGCGTCCCGTATTTGTATCGCCGCGCGGTGTGCATTTTAGAGCGAGTGTCGTGTCACGCCGAGCAAATGCCTCTACCTCGGGCGTACTGGAGCGACGTGACGCGGCGGAGAAGCAGCGAACGCGAGCATCACTTCGTGACGGGCGATTGTCGGTGGAGGAGGTGTCGTTCGGAATCCGGATGTTGAGTCTGTCGCACTACGAGGCGTCTGCTGAGCTCAACGTAGCACTCGGAAGACAATTGATTCCCCCGAGAATATACTCTCAGATGAAGGGGCTCGTGATCGTTTGCGGCAGTGCTCATGGTGGTTGCTGCCTGAGTTGGACCTTAATGCCTGCTGTGATGAGTCTCGACTGAGTCGATGCTAAGGATGACTTCATCCGTGTCGTATGCAACGTTGTATTTATACCCCGTGCAGTAGGAAATGGGGGCCGTGGTGTCGAGGTGGTCCAGGTGGAGACATATATGCCGTAGACGGGAATGTGCTCGTAACATACAGAGAGGATCCTATAGACGGCATTGTGTGTCAGTACACGATGACAGGATTCGCAGACTCGGACTCGTGGGCGTCTCGGACTTACCAGCACGCCGACTATAGCGTAGTGAATATTTCGTTCAGAGGCTACAACTCCGCCGCGAACGTCAATGCCTCGAGAGTGGTATGGCTCTTGTTGAGAACAAGGAGGAGTGCTTGCCTCTCGTCCGCATAGTTCTGCTCTCGACACCAACGATCATCGGATAGGGCGTGCCAGAAAGAGAGAAGAGGTGCGCGACGGTCAAGAACGAGCTCCTCCTCTGGCAATAGCCTGGGAGCAACCCGATGACCGTTGGGTGCAAGATTTATGAGGATGGGGAGAGCGAGGACAAATTGCATGACTGACCATGGGATGCCGTGTATTGGCTGCCAGCGGAGGTTGAACGACACAGTGTACAGTCGGGGCATGCTCTTCAGCGCGGTCGCGAGGAAGGACGTACTGTAAACTGCACATAAGAGGGGGTCTTCTGTGAAACGCAGGTCGTGCTCGAGCGCGTCTTGCAGATCGTCTTCACGAGGTATATCTGCGCAAGGTCGTTGAAGTGGAGGATGCTGGTGGAGGTCGATATGCCGTGAGGGGCGACTTGGCCAGTATGCTCACAGTAACTTATCTGATATATGGGCGCAGTGCTTCGGGCACAAAGGCTCTGGGTACGATGGGAGCGTACATTCACAAGCTGAAGTCCCTGCAAAGACTCAGCAGGCAGCGCGGCATGGTTCTTCGTCATGTTCTAGAGAGAGCGTGGATTGCTTGTACAGGGGAAGCCGCCTCTACAAAGAGTTCGAGCATGTCGTCATACAGCGCATTGATCTTGTTGTCAACCATTGCAGGCTGTGTATATGTGGATAGCTAGAGGATGATGCATTGATGAGGACTCAGGAGGAAAGAGATAGCTCGGTCGGTTGCAGGCAACGGATGAGTGAGCCGATTAGATTAGATTAGATCAGATATCTTCCGCATTCGGTAGCTCTACCAGACGAAGCTCGGCGCTTCCCCCGCCAAGCTGACCGTCATCTGAGTGGTGTCTACCGGCAGGCACTCGCGAGGGCCCACGTTGCCTCTTAGACTTACCCGCTAAGCTACTGCTATAAACTCGTATGACAAACGTCAGTGAGTACCTCTCTCTGTTTCTCGTCTACCTGATCACACCTCAGGCTGCGCTACGGTCACTGAGTTTACACTCGGCACTCGCCCGAGACTGCTACTATCTAAACAAACAGTGCCGGTGCACGTTTTAACTATGTTAGCGCATAGTCTCTGGCGAGACACGCCACACTGTCCGTGCGACACTGTCCATGCGTAACCGGAACCCGATGGTCTGGACTCCGTCACTGACGATTACTCAGTGTCACCAAGTTAGTAGTCCCACTTGCGAAGTCGCCTCCACCGTTGCTCGCTCATAGACAAGGTCTTTTCCTACCACAACGTGATAAAAGTGCAGCGTGCAGAGTGCAGCAATCTATCGGAGCGGCCGTCCGCCGAGCGACAACAGCCTTGGGGCCCGGGGATGCACGAGCATTTTATCCATATCACGAAATAGAAGCGCATACCGTGGTGGCGGAAGGGTACTCCCTGCCGCTGCTCGACCTCGAATTCGTGCAGCGCATCGGCCCTCTCTTGCAAGCGAAGAGGATGAGACCGTACCATCTGTAGGACTCCTGACAATTGTTCAAGACATTATCCTGCCTTCGTGATAGGGTCCAAACCTGCGCTGGGCCACGTTCCGAAAAAGCGGCGAGACGTGTTACCACACCGGCGATTGCATGCGCCGTCTACCGTGGGTGTCTGTGCACAGGTCCAGGGTCCTCCGCTGACAATTGTTCCTCACCAGGTCCGCCCCACTTCAGTACATACAGTTGCAGTGCCGGGTCCGTTTTACCCAGAGAGGCAGCTCCGAGGATCGCTCGCTCGTGGACAAGGGTTTTCTTGTTCTTCGACATGAGGCGATCCGAGTACAGCGTGTGTGGGCGTAGCCATCCATCGGACCGCCTCCCAGTGGAAGAAGGAGTGCCTGTAAGGAGCATGCGCCCAAGAACAGCGGATGTGCCGGCGCTTTATCCACACCGCCAAATAGAAACACACACATCGCGGTGGTGGATGGACGTTCCCCGCCACCGCTTTCTAGGCTCGAACTCTGCGTCTGCCATCAGCAAAAGGGTAAACATCTAAAAGGCTCTAAAACATCTAAAATATTTCATTAGAACTTTTAGAAGTCTGAAGAGTCCTTAGACTTTACTAGACCATAAAGTAACAAATATCCACAAGCAGAACCCAAATCAGCTAGTGTGAATTCTCATGTAGCAGGTGTGCGAACACAGCTAGTAAGGTGTATGATGCATGAACCCGAGCGCACTGCAGGTTTGCGGGAAAGGCAAAGAAAAAAATGCCACCAGCAGGGCTTGAACTGCAGGCCTCAAGGGTGCTACAAGCTCTTTGTGAGCAGCACCAAACCCAGCTGCACCACACTCTCCTAAGGTATTAAAAAGTGTACAGCAATATGTAATGCTTTTGGGCGCCCCTAGGAGACTTCAAAACTGCTAAGTCCCTTCCGGCCCATTGACAGAGCCATGGTGCTTAGGTCACACAGTGGCCACACAGCTAGCAGTGCCATTTAAGCTTCATGCCAGGGTAGCATACCTTCCATACCAGTCATACATACATTTTGGTGGTTATAACAAGCCTTGGAAGGTCGAAGTAGAGGCAACTATTTGCAGCATATATCTTATAATTCATGTTACACTATCAAGCTCTTGTGGTGTAGTAGTTGTTGCATCTGGTGAATACTTGAGTTCAGGTGAAGCTTGGTTCAATTCCTGCCCAAGTCATTTTTATTTATTATTTTTAATTTTCATCTTGCATGCTCGAAACCTGCACTAGGAAAATGTGTGCGGGGACCAACGAGCACAGTGCAGGCCACACTTTTGAAGCATATCATTTTTATTCACACCTTCTACTGACCTCTAAGAAAATATCTAGGAGTCCTAGGGTCTGAAACCTCTGAAACCTCTGTGGGAGAGGTTTTAGAGCCTTTTAGATGTTTACCCTTTTGCTGATGTGCATCGACTGTAAAATTCCGCTGCCAACTTGAACTCCAAAAGGTGAGTGTTAGCCTGCAGCTCCTGCATCTCTGCGATATGTCTGACGAGCCCAGAGATATGCCCAGGAGGACAGCCCCCAGCCCAGACTCGGTAACAGTTGACGTCGCGCCCCAGAAGGCCCAGCACGACTCCGCGACACGTCCGAAGGGATGCTTCTGCATGATCCCCGCCGCTCTGCACCCACCCACGCACCATATGACACTCGGAATTCTGATTATCTCCCGCCCCATCGCGGCAGCCCCTTTTGTCTGTCCCGCCATACCAGGCCGCCGGCGGTGGCACAGGGCACGCCGCTCAAATTCAAAGACCCCTATTGATACGCTCATTCAAACCCAGCATGAGAGCATGCCAGCGCGCGGCACAAGGGTAGCCGGATTCGGCGATGCCTTTGTGGAACCCCCACGCGGGTGGGCGCAGATTCCGTCTCGCTGAGGCCCGGGGTGGGACCCCCCAAAGGTATATAAGCTGGCTTGCACTCCCCTCCTCTCTCCCCAAGCCTTCACAGTCGACACCCGCCAGCTCAAGTCCCTCCGAGGCCTATAGACAGCGCACGTCCTTCCCCAAGGCCCGCGCCGCCCTCATGAGGGCTTGGACGGTGAGTCTCCATGCGCCTTGTGACTGTGGCATAGTCGTTGATTACTGTTCGTCCTCGTCTTTCAGAACACTTTATGCACTCGGTAAGTCGTCGCGCCTCCCTACGGTGTACGTATGCGGTTACTGATAGGTGGTTGTCTCTACAGCGCCGCATCCGCCACCAGCGGTCGGCAGTGAACGGCCCACTTTGGCAACGTGGGCAGCACTGAGCAACATTATAGACAGTGAGTGCCGCTCATCCCTCTCCGGTACGCACTTGACTGATGCACACTAATCCAGCCCTTCCGCTCGGGACTGGGGCGCTCGACGAATTGTCAGTACCCCTACCCAGTGGGGCCCAACATCCTCCTCGCACATGCCACGTCGGGCCCCGGGTCATCGCCTGGGGTCCGCGTGAGGGGAAAGGTCCTCACGGACCGATGCCCTGCGGGACACCACCCCACGAGGGGTGTTGTCGAACTTTTTTACACGGCGCATGGCGCCTGCTCATTCGCGCGAAGAAACCCCAGGTGAGTCGTCTCCTCCTCCCCATTGATGCGTGCATTGCAGGGCGCGCGTCGACGTCGAGTCGCTAAGGCTGGGTCTGAGTCCGAGTCTTTCACGGGTCGACCCACAGAAAACCCGGACTTCGACCTGCAGGTTCGGATCACACGGGTCCGAGTCTCCTACGTTGCGGATCTGTGCTAAGTCTGGGTCAGGGTCCTCATGAGACGAGAACAAATGGCGGGTTGCGGGTCTACTGTGGATCATACGAGTCAAGCGGGTCACACCAAAAAAAGCGCATAATTGTTCATATTGGGCATCAGTCTTGAGCATGTGTAGCAGTAGCATGTCATACAAATCTATCAGTAGCCTAATATCTAGTACTCGCGGCGGTATATCGAAGGATAACCCTCCTCATCAGAAGTATCGTAAACGGTCTCGAGATCGGGCATGTCACAGTCAGAGCCAGCATCTTCCGAGTCTACCATGGTGTTGGCGTCAGCGGAGCTGGTTGGCGGCTGTGGACGGACGAGCGGAGATACATCGGGAGCGTACTCTGGGAGGGCAGCACGCAGAAAGGCCTCAGCAGCGTCCTGTGCACCAGCAGCCGCCACGACGACCTCAGCAGCGTCAGCATCCTCGGCCAACAGGCCACGGAGGAACGCCGCGGAGCCGGCAACGTCAGGAATCGCACGCATGCCCTCCGGAAGGATGGCACTGAGGAACTCTGCAGCGCTGGCGTCATCGGAGAGGATCGCCTGGAGAAGCGCGGCAGGCGTGTCCTCTGAGTGTGAGCTGCGGGAGTCGCCAGCGCCGGAGTGCGTGTGCGCATCGCCAGCGCGTGTGCGTGCGTCGCTAGTGCCAGAGCGCGAGCGCGAGTCGCCAGAGTGCGAGCGTGAGTCACGGGTGAGGGGAGGAGTGTCTTGAGAGGGCACGGTGTTGTCGTGGACGGGAGAGATGGTCGGGATCGCGAGCGGATCACCAGGAGGGGGAAAGATGTCCTAGATATGGCGTTGAGTAATGAATAGAATGCCGCTGAATCGACAGACGACATACCTCGGGCAGATGTGCATGGAGCCAGCTCACCACACCCCGGAGGTGTTCGTCCGCAGCCTCCAGAGGATCGAGGTCGAATGCAGCCTTAATCAGCATCTCAGCGAGGCCTCGGAAGGCGCTCCGCTGTACGTTCGGTGCCCGCCACACGAAGGCTTGATACGCCGCGAAGAGGTCAGCTAGCAGCTCGCGCTGGTCGTCGCTGACGTCGCATTCGGTGAACGGGTGGTTTAGGAGCGCGATCCACCCCTTGATGAGGGAACGCGGAATGTGCGTGAGGCTCCGCACGGGCAGGATGATCTATCAATGAAGGTGATTAGTCTCCAAACTCGTCAGACATGTGCGCGGCAGAGACTCACTGTAAGTGCGTTGCCGCCGCCTTCAATCACCAGTGCGAGGACCCGCGTTGGGGGCGGCAGGGGCTGCGAACGGGTTCCCGAGTCGAGGCGGAGGTAGATGCGAGCTTCGTCGATCATGGTGGTAGGATGCGCGGGGAACGGTGGGCGGTAGCGGAATCTGCAAGGCGCTGAATATCAGCTCTAGTACGCTGCCAGCGTAGACTTGGAGAGCCGACCTTCGCTCTCTCAGCATGGACCGGTGGTGCTTATCAGCCCACCCCATAGCTCGCCAGTCTCGCGAATCCTGTGTGAGTGTTTCAGCGCGAACTTGGACTGGTTAAAGATGGCACTGCACGGTACCTGGTGCCGATCCGCTGCACGCGTGCTCCTGCGTGCAAGCAGAACTATCCTCGGCTAGTCTGCGCCGCAACTGACCTCTCCGACTCGCGATAACACGGCCGTGTTAACCGCGTGTCTTGAGCATTGGCCCAATTTTGCGGGCCATGGGACCGAAGCGCCGATGACTCCCTTGCGATTGCTGTAGGTTGTCCCAATTTGGTAGGTTTGTAGGATCATAGTGCGCCACGTGTAGATGGACTCGAGTGTGCTCAGGTACTTAGAAGATAGGTAGAATAGACATAGCGAGCAGGAAGGAGTGTGAGGGTAGGGTCAGATGAGGAGGCAAACACAGTCGGGGTGCACCGCTGTGCTCGTCCCATAGTGCAGAGCTTCCCCGTGGGTATCGAAGCTGTCACAGTTGACGCTTTGCGCACGGACACCTACACAGCGCCTGCGCTCATTGCCACGTACCCCCACGTACCCCAACTCCCCCATACTCTCTCATTCCTCACTCTCCTCTCGTGTAATGTCTGTATTTACATCTCGACCAGCAAGCCCGGCCCTCCCGGCGTATTCTGAGGGTTCCAAGAGGCCACCCATGCTCGGTATCCTCATGAACGATCCAAGCGCATATCAGACCACCCAACCGAGGGTTACCACTTGATATGCAACATGTGCGTACTCTACAAGGCCGCCGAGATTAGTGCGGAACGTGGTTGCGGTCCACGCTGGACAGGCACATCTAGCTGAACATGTTCGAAGGGTGCCTCCGCACGACGACTTGGCAGATCGACTGCTGATGAAGCACATCAGTAAGCCGCTTTATCTTGAACGTGACACGCTTGCTCATCCTCACAATCTCAACAGGTGCCGTCTTGAGTCGGCAAGAGCGACAAAGGAGGTGAGTACGCAGTTGAGGTCCCGGACACAATGCAGACTCAATTAGCGGTCCAGATCGGACGCACACGCATATATAAACGGGACACACAGTGTATCCTAGGTAAGTAGACTCCCGCAGTCTGCTCCTCATCGCTCCACCGTTGCTCACATCCTCCTACCAGCCTGTCAACCTTGTGCCTCCGCATCTCACCATGTCGCAAGCCCCCTCGTCCAAAGCTGCAGGTAAACGCCGCCGCGAGACGCAGTCTGGTGATGAACTCGCTCCTCCGGTCACCGACAACCACCGCCAGGTCAAGAAGAAGCCCAAGGATGTGTCTACCGTGGGCGACCTCAGCGACTCGGACTCGGACTCGCGCACACACGCTGGTGACGCTGGCTCCGACAGCGGCATCTCCGCCGTGGCTGAGAGAGCCCAGCAAGTCGCGTTGGAAGCTGGCGTGACTGGAGCCGTCGCCGCCGCCGCCAAGATCCCCCCGAGGCGTGCCATACACCTGGCAAAGTATGCCAACCAAACCCCCGAGGACATCCTCGGTAAGTTGCTCTTGCTCCACCCGCTCGTTCTTAAGCAACAACTGACCCGTTTTGCAATAGAGAAACTCATGGACAAGTGGCGCTCGGACGTGTACAAGCACTTCAAGAAGCCCGAGATCATCCCGCCTCAGCTCGGGACGAACGGCCCGTACATACACCGTTTCCGTTGCAGGACGTGAGTATATCCGACTTTCTGTTCACACGTGTGCACCACTGACTCGCTGGATACGCTCCAGGTATCCTTCACAGAAGGTCGACCGTGCGGACTATGACGAGTCCACCAGCAATCTCAACCGCCACTTCAAGTCATGCGAGGGCAAGAAAGCGCCTGAAGGCCAGACTATCGACGACTACGCGCATGGCATCAAGTACTCGGCCGCGCGCGTGCGTTATCTTCTCGCGCTCTGGTGTGCTCGCCGCCATCACCCGTTCACGATCGTGGAGGATCCGGAGTTCCGCGAGCTCCTCCGTATGCTCTACCCGAAAGTCGAGGTCCCTTCCCGCAAGACCGTGTCTCGGGACGTCCGGAAGATCGTCGAGGACAGCCGTGAGCGCGTTCAGGCCAAGCTCCTCTCGCACCCCGGCAAGTTGCATATCTGTGTCGATGGGTGGACGTCTCCCAACGTCATCGCATTCCTCGGTGTAACGGTACACTGGCAGGAGGCGCATGAGATCCAACATCTCATCCTCGACTTCATCAAGTACGCCCCACCATTCCCTTTCTTCGCGTCGGCCACTTTATTCACCTTCTGTATGGCACATGTAGGCTCACGAAGGCCCACGATGGCGCATATCTCGGGACCAAGTTGATTGAATGCCTGCAGGCCTATGGCATCGAGAAGAAGGTATGCTATTGCTATTACAGTCTGCGGGGCTCACACTAACATTACCGCCCTCCGCCTTCACACAGCTCCTTGCAGTGACTTGTGACAACGCTGACAACAACTCGACTATGCTCGACGAGATGCACCGCCGTGTCCCGAGCTTCGGCGGTCGCAAGGCTCGCGTCAGGTGCTTCGCACACACCCTAAACCTCGTCGTCAAGGTACGCATTCACTACTAGCTGCTTTCGTGCATATTGATTCTTACAAACTCCCACAGGCAATTGTCTCCCAGTTCTCGCGCAAACGCAGCGCACCGCGCGCGGGAGCTATTCCTGCAGATGTTGACGCGGACTTGGCCAATCTTGATGACAACGACGTTGATGAGGAGCCAGAGGAGCCCCGAGATGAGACGACGGAGGACCGCGACGCCGCGGACGAGGAGCTCTTGGACGGGCTCGAGGACGATGAGCCTGACCTTGTGGTCGATGCTGCGGATATCAAACAGGGCATCCTTGCCGTCGAGAAGGTAGAGAGCTCATCAAACTGCAGTGGCAGTGTACTGACTGAAAATTTGTGCTATAGATCATGAAGTTGTCGCAGAAGGTTTGGAACAGCCCCACCGTACGCGCGGAGCTCGAGACCCTCGCCGTTGAATCCAAGCTGCCATGCAAGGTCCTCGTCCGGTCGGTAAAGACGTGCTGGAATACCGTCGTCGAGGTCCTCAATCGTGCCGTCACGATGAAGGCTGTCCTCAGTGAACTGTGCGACAAGGCACAGTTCAACAAGCCTCGAGGGATTCGTCTTCGCCGCTACGTCCTCACCGATGAGGAGTGGGTCGTTATTGAGCAGCTGCGCCTGCTGCTAGATGTGAGTTCCACTGCCGTGTGTGTCCAATGCACATACGCCTGACTGACACTGGCCATCTCTTTTGCAGCCGTTCCTGTTCTCGACCCACAAGATCTCGTACAGCAGTCGTGCGCTCGTCCACGAAGTTATCCCATACATCGATATCCTCACCAAACACGTCGACGAGTGGAGCGAGGACCCAAATCAGCTGCCTGCTATACGCGCGGCGGCCAAGCGCGGACGAATGATCCTGGACAAGTACTATGAGAAGACCGACGAGACGATCATCTATCGCGTCGCAATGAGTATGTGCACTGTCATCTCTTATGCATTCCACTCGCTGATCCACCCTGTGTCGCAGTTCTCAATCCCAGGTACAAGACGCAGTACTTCTATCTTAAGAACTGGCCGGCCGCCTGGATCGAGGAGGCACTCGACGTCATCAAGGCCGAGTGGACCTCGAACTACAAGGGTCGTGGCTCGCACGCGGACAATGCCAACACCGGGGCACCTCCTAACGGCTCCCGCACACACCCCGGACACCATAGCGCGCAGCGCTCGGTACGTTCCGCACTATCAGCACTGTAATCATGTTGTACTGACATGCTGTACTTGCTTGACAGGCGGCTCCAGGCCCCAACTCTGCCGCAATGTTTGCGTCGATCAGCGGCGACGCCGGACAGACCAACATCGACAATCTCGACATGTATCTCGAGTCGCCGCCATCGTCGACTATCAAGGACCCGCTCGCGTACTGGACGTCCCTCGAGAAGGGTACCGACGACCCCGGCATGGCCGATCTCGCACGGATGGCATTGGATTTCCTGTCAATCCCAGGTACGTGCCTACCGCCTCACGCACCCGAGTGTGTTCGAGATACTAACTTAAGCTCCTGATAGCGACGTCGACCGACGCGGAGAGGGCATTCTCTCAAGGCGGCCTGACAGTCACAAAGCTCCGGCACTCACTCGCCGACAAGTCCGTCCGTGCTGCGACACTCCTGGGCTCTTGGAGCAGGATTGAAGGTATTATCACGGAGGCGACGGTGCTCCCTCTTCTACAGGGTTCAAACGGCAAGGCTCGTGTTGACGTGCTTGCCGAGTACATGCCAGAGCGGGGCGGCAGCTCTGCTTCAGTGGCTGACACTGAAGTTGATGATCCGGTGATACAGGCGGCCACGAGCAGAGCGGGTCCTTCCCGGCCCCGTGCGCGCAACACTGGATCAAAGGCGTCATCGGTGGCATCGGGGAGCAAGGTCATCGAGCTCGACTAGTAGAATGTATTAGCAGTTATGAAGTAGTACCCTAGATGACGTCCTTGACTGTTGTATAACTAACTCTTTTACTATGTCTATGATCTTGTTATGCCTGTGCATGTCTTAGCTTCTTAGGAACCCCTCAAGAGCATATCGAGCGCTTTAATGAATTGGCGGGCGCCGAGGACGGTTCAACCTTAGCAGAAACTCGCCCAACTATGAGCGGGAGATGATCCATGTATCTTGACCTTCCGTTGGCCGATTTGGGCGTTTGTTGGCTCGTTCGAAAGGTCAAACCGTGCGCATTCACAACCTCGTGTCTCGGAACGGTTAGCGTACGCGCTGCGGACGTACAATCAGTACAATGGCACCTCCGCCCACCGAAAGATGGACTCGTCCCGCTCGGCACAGTTTGCGCAGCGCTATGCAAACGGTACACCCATATTTCTATCATTGAGCGCCAATATATGGTGAGCTCTCATAATATTCCATCCACGAACGATGGCGCTATAGTACCATCTCCCCCTGAGTACATAGCTCAACATAGACACATATATATGGCCTGGATATGAATGAAATTGGGCTTGTTTGAATGCTACGAGGTCCTGCATGGCAATTGATACAACAATGCACACTCATAGCGGTGTAAAAACGCGTTAATCAAAGTTTGACTCACAGACTCATGCAGGTATGTACAGGTTCGGATCGGTTCATGGGTCAACCCGCAGGCTGTGGGTTTGGGTCCGTGGATCCGAGTCTCTGCTATGATTCGACCTGTATGAGTCTGGGTCAGAGTTCAAAATTTTGGGTGACCTATGGGTACGGATCTGGGTCACCCGTGAGTAGATCCGTGGCCAGCCTTACG
>MNAD01001249.1:0-18006 GCA_001895945.1 Trametes pubescens | reverse complement strand
ATACACAGGGCTTCTACCACGTTCGTGGGCATTTATATTATTATAGTGGCAACCACTGGTGGCGATTGGACTCCTCTTCAGCTTCACGAATCTGTCGCTGAAGATCCTTATACCTGCGCTGAGACTCGCGCATGGCTTCGCGTAGCCGTTGCATGTCCTCAGTTCTGTAGGACGTGCCCGTTGTCACTTGCGCAGTGCGACTGGAAGGCCGCGAGATTGGGCCTTCCTGCGGCGGCCCCGTGTGAGCCACATGACTGTGCAGTCGAGATCTCAGGCCAGTTGGACCTTGCCCCACATGTGTCGGGGACCGGGGAACGGTAGCCCCCGGTGGATGAGATTGCGACAAACGAGTGTTGCGGATTTGCTGCCAGTTGTCGCCTACAGCCCCGAGAGTGGGACTGTTTATCGAAAACGGCGACTGCCGACTGCCAGGACGTGCACCAGGCTGATTGCTCGTGCCTGGTTCCGCGGTCAGGGAGTTCCCTTGACGACCACTGGCGGTGGTCGTTCTGCCTCGCGATACTTCGCGACGGGGCACCGTCGAAGATGACGGTCCGGCTGTGGTGTCACGTATTCTAGATGTTTGTCGAGGGGGTACCGCACCTGACGTGGCACAGTCCTGAGGGTTGTTATGAGGGGTGGAAGGGCGCGTCTGACGCCCTTCGTTGGTGGTGGTTTGAGGCTGGTCCATACTTGCTCGTTTGAGCAAGGTCGGGCGGTTTAAGGTTAGAGTTCACTGATGATGTGGGATACATCGAGCCCCAAATCGGGCGAATATCACGGTAGAGTAAAAAAAAGTGTTAAACTCACGAATGTAGGGGCGCAATCTGTCGCCCCTATCCTACGGGTACTCTGGTCCGGGCTCTATTGAGGCTTGGCGTACTCGGGGGATGGTGGGGCAGTTAGAAAGGCTGCCCTCACCAGGCGCGCGGGTTCCAAATACCCGCACGCCGTACGCGTCTATCTAATACAATGTTTATCTTATCTTTGCCCAGCGCTTACAGTGCTGGGCCAGTGGATGTACTGTACCCGTAACGACCCAGTACTGGGTTGTTACATTCGAGGTATTGATGTCCTGGTGGACGTGTGGCGGAACCCAGACAAATGTCCATACCTGCCCACCATCATGCACCCAGTGGAATACAACCCTCCAGGTCTGGAGCCAGCGGATATGCTCAACCTTCCGCCCCCGCTGGGACGTCACGCAGGCGGATTGCCCAGGACTACTCAGTCCCTGAGGCTGGCACAGGACCTTACTGGTCCCCGCCGCATTCAGCCGCGGACAATCGACCCACCCGAGGTCCACCGTGACTGGTGGAGGTCCTACCAGGACTGAATCCTGACGTGGATGGATCGTGACCAAGATGGGGGACCACTCCTGGTTGCGGCGCAGTTGTTCGTCTTTGTGCGCCAGCCGCTCGCTTGTGACTGATTGGTCCCAGAGTGAGGACGTTGGATTGTGTTGACCAACACGCTGTTCTCGGTCCCGGGGCTGTACCAGCACATCCTCGCCCAATGGCAGATGCAGCCGGCATCAATGTACTCACATGAGTACTACCCCGGCTTGATGGTGGAAGACAACCTGACCGTCTTCCACATCACGCACTGGTACGCAGCCTGAGGGATTTTACTCGCATTGGCTGACCGCATGCAGCGATCCGCGCACCACGCCCGCGCGCATCAGGCAGGCATGGACTACAACTCCAATGTCCTGCCCTTCAACAGAATCATCTCAATCATGGGTGCAGGACCCGTACCACCCCTCAGCTCTCTGAGTCTACGGGGCACTGCGGCCAACCCCGTGCTTGCGTTCGCGCACATTGCACCGACAAATGTGCTGCCGCCCACAACCGCACCTGCGCCCGCACCTACCACCGGACCTGTACCCAGCGAGGTACCTGGCCCCTCAACCACATCAGTCCGAATGGATGTAGACCATGCGCCTCCACCAGCTGACACTGTCGACGATGTCGAGGCTCGATAAGAGCGTGAGGAGGAGCCGTCAGCTCCTGGGGGCGACTCCGCCGCAGAGCAAATGAACGACGAGTCCTAAAAGACTCACATTGATACCCGGACGACCGCATCCTATGCCGAAACGGTACCACTTGGTACCTCAACCGCCCAGATGTCGCGCCCACCGTTCTGGTGTATATATAGTGGCTCCAGATGCAGATGCATCTATCTCACACCGCACTCACGGCACGAAGCACCACTCGGACAATTTACCCGCATCACGAGCTAGTACTCCGGGTATAGGGATGTCGCTCATTCCCATAGAAGTGTTGAATGCGACATTACTATTGTAAATTATAGCGGCCTATGTGCCGCGCCCTTGTATTATAGGGCCTATGCTTGTGCAACACATAGGACCCGTGTATACTATGCACTATTGTCACTACTATTTGTGACCCCCACCACCTGTATATTATTCTGAGACCCCGGCATGGGTCTAGGGAGGGAGAGTGTAAGAACCCGTCAGTTCTACACGACTATGCGCACGAATCCGTGCTTGGACGCATTCGTCCTGGGGTCTGGAGAAAGGCTTCTCCGAGGTTCTCAGATTCGCGCAGACAGGCACTTATAGATTAGATAAGATCATGTATCTTAGATAAGTGTACAACGCCCCAAGGTTCGGGCCTTGGGTGTCTGGTGGGGGTAGACTTCTACCAACCCCCACCATCCCTCGAGTACGCTGAGCAATCAAGCCCGGTCCAGAGTACTTGTGGGATACCGGGGACCGGTAGATTTCGCGTATACTTACAGAGAGAGGGAGAGAGGGCGGGAGTAGCTATATCAACCTCAGTGCCTGTAGTAACAGGCCTTTCCCCACAGAGAAGGCCACCAATGGTGAGCGCGCATAGTGCACAGTCCAGTTCTCGTTGTCCACAACTCCTCTGTACATACCCATCTGATTCCGCACTCCTTGGAATTACAAGTTGTGCCATTGCACACTCATGATCCTACTGAACCACTGCTCACAAACCTGACACTGGGATCTAGGTGCTGGTGCAACACGCCTGATGTTTGTGCCCAGCACATGCCCACTGCATGCATGTTACACCACCAACAATGGTGGCTGACGCAAAAACAAAGCTTCTACCAGGTACGCTGTGTCTTACACACAGCCATTTGTCATTTGCGAGGCCAATGCATCGTACAGCTCGTGTTGAGCATATGCAGGAGGCATCAACAATGGGGTCAATCACCTTCATTTCTCATCCACCCCAATTATTCCCCCAGAGTAAGGGTCTTTGCCCTGCTACATCCTCGAGCTGTCCCCTGGCATGCTCGGATCGACATTATGTATCACTGGTGGTATATCAGCTGGCAAGCTCGCTCAGCTGAGAAGCACAGTGAACCCCTCCAAGGACTTGCCATGCACCGACTTCCACACTCTCGACCTTGAGACTCACCCTATCCACCATCTCTCCTAACGACAAAGATGGATGGTGCCAACATCTACCTCTGCCCTGACACGTCATATTTTCGCTTGCCAGATGACAATGTGATGCCCGCTGTAGCCCTGCTCATCTACGGGGTGACATATGCTCTAACTGTATGTGTTTCCTCTCCTCTCATTGTGGTTGTGCTAATCAAGATCACTGCTGCAGATTATGCTCCCCATGGACGATCTCAGCAGTGTCACAGAGGAGTGCATTGACTGCTGGATCAAAATCATTCATGGCCTGCTGATGTCACAGTGCGAGGGGACACAGGAACAGTTCGAGCTGTTGCTGGATGTCGTCCTGACATACCACATGTTTGCACTCGGCCAACACAGCCTTGGTGAGGCTGAGTTTGACCTATTTGCCGACCGTCCCATCAGGATGGTGTCCAAGCTGCACCCATTCAAGTGTGCTGACGATGAGCTCGCTGAGCTCATTGGTTGGCTGTGTGTCAACTTCCCCAAGGTCTGCTATTCACACACAATGTGGCAATCACATCAGACACTAATGCAATGCATTCCTTTTAGTCTGTATTTGAAACCAACGACCTCAATCTCTCCAATCTCCCCATGCAGAGTCCCCTTGAGCCCCCTTGATAATTCCGCCCTCCTGTGGCACAGACCCTTGCATGTGCTGGTCAAGGTCTTGCCAACGAGCTGGAGTGGCTCACAATAATCGAGAGTGAGGCTGCAGATGCTGCCGACATGCGTGCAGCTTTGACCGAGGCTGTGCATGCCAATGATGCACACATGGCTTCGACCACCGCCGTTTTGGCTACCTCTCACAACACCAAGGCCACACCCCTCACCGCATCTAACCTTGCCTTTGGTCCTTGCATTCTGAAGAGGCCGATGTGGGCCGGTTCCACCTGCGCTGGTTATGCTAGAGCTGGCAGTGCTGACTCAGACTCAGACTTGGATGGAGGTGCCTCTGAGATGCCATCTCTCAAGAACATAGACTGTTCTTTATGTGGTGGGGCAGAGGATTTTGAGCTGTGAGGTTGCACGGTGACAGAGGGATTCAAACATTGACCAATATGTGCACTATCTAGTGTTACTGTAGACAGGGTACTAGTACTGCACCACCGGTGATTCAACTTGTCTATGACCTCATTCTGTGGGCACTTATGGTAGAGTCTGCATTCCTTGTACAAGTATCCTGGCGATCCCAGTGTGCTCTGTCTGCCTGTTACAAGTGCCACATGGAACTTATAATCATGCATGATCTGTGTTGGATTGTGCCCTGGATAGTCCCAGGTTACATCGGGACACCTGGAGCTGTGTCAATCCAGCCACACAGATGAGCCGGACCCAGAAGAACCAGACCCGCAGGTACGGGCCCAGGTTCTGATGGCTCTACCTGTGGAATGAGCCAGAGCTGTGCTCAGCCTTAGCCCTCTCAGTGAGTAGATGTTGCTGCTTCAGTCTTCCCGCCATCCTTAAACTGCGCTTCATCTTGCACTGCTTCAAACACACTCTCCTCACCAGCCATTCCCCCATCATGTACTCTCTAGGCTCCCCACACTGTGTACATGTCTTGCCTGTGTCTTACTTGTGTCCCACACATGCTGATGCACTCAACCGACCGGTGAGGACAGATGAAAGAGATGGTTGAGAGCCTAGACGGTCGAGACTGGGCTGCGGAATGTCTCACAGAGCGCAAGGAGAGGGGAGGTCCATGTCAGGTGCCCTACGGACAGCGCATGGTGCAGGAGTGAATCGTGGAGGAAGGCAAAAGTGTCTATTGCAGGTGCAACGCAGAGGGGACTGGAGAGAGGAGAACACTTGTACTCAGCTTTGCTGGCATTTCTGTGGGACACAGAAAGGGGTCATCACTATTTGCATCTGCAGCTCGTGGAGGGTCCACAATGCTATTGCAACACTAAACACTATTTTTCAGGAGAGTCTTTGCAGAGGTTCGCAGAATTCACAGAGTTCATGGGTTTGCAGGGTTGTCAAGGGTTCTTTGAGGGAAAATGATATCTGAGCAAGGGGGAATCTGGATTGACAAGGCCTCAAGGGCGTAGGTATTTACAGAAGACACAGAAACCACTGGAAACATCAGACCTTTCCATGGAATGTCTATCACAAAGGGGACCGGCACCTGCAGGAACCTGGCCCGGGCCCGGCACATGTGGAACACCCCCACAACATGTGCGCAGACTGGCACCACAGGCTCACTTGGTCCGTGTCCGCTGTGTTTCACTGGGCTGTGGGGGGGGGAGCCTCCCGCTGATGCACACCCACTGCGTCTGCCACCCACTGCAGTGTATCCCCCCCGCTTTTGGCCTCAGTTGTTCGCCCCCAACAGCATTGGCATCCCTGCCAGGTATCCCCCGTCCCATCCCTGAACATGCTCACTCCCCACGGCGGTCACCTGCGAGCTGAGCGCGTTGGGGCCCCCGAAGCCTGTGCGGGCGAGCCCTCCCCAATGCCAAGCCCGGTGGATGCAATGAGGTGGCCGCGGCCAATGCCACCCGTTGGGGAACCCGCAGACCACTGATTGCTCTGCCCAACCAGAGCGTGCAGGGTGCGCGGTCATACCAGTCCAGGCCTGTATCGCAGGCATGTGGCCCCCGACAAGGGCCCTGATTGTTGCGCCCGCCACGTAGGGCGCAGCGGGTGCCCTTTTTCTAGTGTTGCAGGGTCCGGTCCGGTCCAGTCTTTTGACCCAAAAAGGAAGGACCAAGGACCAGGACCAGGACAGGACCGCTCCAGAGCCAAAAGGACCGGACCAGGACTGCGGTCCTTGAAGGACCGTTTAGGACTGCAGTCCTAGGACTGGTCCTGGACTGATGTAGGTCCTGAACCAGTCTGGACCAGTCTTTGATGGTCCTAGGACCAGTCCTCAGATATAATATGTCCATAAGATGATTTAACATGACATATTTCATTTTATCACCCTTTCAATCCTCATGTCACTTCAGAAATGTATGTAGAAATGTGTGTAGTCAATCAGTATTATGAATAAAATGTGAGCCTCAAAATCACAAACCTCACTGTTCTACCCTTGAAACTACTGTATGTAGCAAAGACGCCAAAAAGAAGCCTGGCTCACTGCAAAATATTGTATATATGCTGTACAACACACATTATTTTACCATTTGGAGGTAATTAATCAGGATTAGTGCACATATATTGGCCTGCATAAGGACTGGTCCAGGACCGGTCCTGTCTAAGGCTGAACACGGGTCCATCCTTGGATGATCCGCACCCTAACCTGTGGATCAACGCACATCAAGAAGTCACACCCAGAGCCACACGGATAACACCCACACAAGGACCTGCACCCACAGACCCGAACCCACAATCCACAGGTAGAACCGCATAAAGATCCAGAGCCGTACTTATCCACGGAACAACTCATACCTATCACAAAAATATCCAAAATAAATGCACAAATGCGCCGAACACAGCACACAGGAACCCGACATTGTACCAAAAAAAACACATCAAACATGCATTGAGAAGATATGTAGATATTATGAGACAAGACAGAGGGGAACATTATGCAAACTTGTAAGAGACAGGGATATCAGTCCACTACAATGACATCAGCACCTCCAACAGCGCCCGCATCCGAAACGGCAGTCGCAGTGTGGCGCTTGGAAGCATCGGCACTGTGCTGACGGATGACCTCAATGAAGTCATTCTCGGGGAGGAGGTCACTGATGCGCGCCCACGAGCCAAGAACCGTGTTGGCCCGGACTGACTCGTCCGCAAGCGAGTGCCGGAGACAAGACACTGTAAGTCGACCGTGCGAGAACGCGCGCTCCGCATCCGTAGATGTCGCTAGAATAAAAGTAAGTAAAGGATGCGCTTGCCAAAATAGATGTACGTACCTGGTGCAGACAAGAAGTCAATAGCCATACGAGCGAGGGCCTTCTCGCCGCTGGACTCCGACGACTTCAGGACAAGATCCCAATATTTCAGGGGATCAGTGACCGTACTAGCGAGGGGCTCCTCGAAATAGACAGCGAGTGCATCAGCAGGGGCGCCCTTGGGAGGCCCAGTGATGGACGCAAATCGATCACGTGAGCTCTATATGAAGCATCAGATGGTGCATGAGACGAGACATATTGACGACGGATGTACCATTTGAGACGCGGCAGCGCTGTGCCGGCCAGTCCCAGTAGGACGAGGCCGCGCCGCCGGAGGTGCAGGAGCCTGAGGCGCTCCCTCGGGCTTGTAGTTCACCTTCCATTCCTTCTCGATGATCTCCCGGGCTTCAGTGATCCAGTCCTCTTGCCAGGCATGGTCTTTGAAGTACTGCATCTTGTAGCGGGGATGGAGCACTGTGGAAGGAAGATATCAGTGTATAGCCCTCTCACAAAGCAAGGAAGACGACAACTGACTCATAGCGACGCGGTACACAATCGATGAGTCCGTCAACTGATAATACTTGTCCAATATCAGGCGGCCGCGCTTCGCAGCGGCGCGTACAGTCGGGTGAAGCGCGTCATTGGCCATCTGCTCGTTGACGTGCTCCGTGAGGATATCCATAAATGGGATAACCTCGTGTACGAGGGACCGGCTGCTGTACGAGATTTGGTTGGTCGCATAGACGAAAGGCTATAGCACACATGTCAGCAATGGGGCGCGCTGCAAGACTGCAGTGTGGAACACTTACATCAAGGAGTTCATGAAGCTGTTCAAGGATTGTCCAGTCGTCATCCGACAGGATGAAGCGGCGAAGGCGGACCCCACGAGGTTTGTTAAACTGTGCCATGTCGCACAGGTCCGTCAGGACCTCGCAGAGTTCGAGCGCCCTGAGGATGATGGCGGCGACGGTGTTCCACCGTGTTGCGACAGAACGGACCAGCACCTCGCTGTTACCGTCCGTGTCAGCTGTGAGTGTAGCGAGCGCGGAGCGCACCGCTGGGCTATTCCAGACCTTCTTCGAAAGTTTGGTGATCTGGATGGCAATGTGTATGATATCAGTGTAGCACAGACGAGGCGATGACATGGCATCTTGTACCTTTTCAATAGCGAGCTGGCCTTGTTTGATCTCCTGCAGGCTTACAGCGATGTCGGGATGGTCTTCATCCAAGTTCGCAAGAAGTGCGTCGTCCGCGGCCTCACGTCCTTCGTCCGCCTCTTGCTCAGCCTCAAGGTCGTCCTCGTCGCCGTCAGCATCTCCCGGGTCGTCCAATGCAGCGAGGTCGCTGTCGTCGTCGCCGTCTGCTTGTGTACCGGCCTCGCCTGTCGTCTTGCGCTTCCGGAAGAACTGTGTCATGATTGCCTGGAGTACAGGTGTTAGTATACATCAGGAACAAAGTAAGGCATGCAACGCACCTTGACAACGAGGTTGATGACATGCCCGAAGCAGCGAACTCGAGTCTTCGGGCCGCGCAGCTCCTTTACATGACCGTGCATCTCCTTTAGCATAGTGGTGTTGTTGTCGGCGTTGTCAAGGGTGACAGCGAGAATCTAGAACGGCGAGGGAAGGTAAGATCCTAGTAGTCAGGTGGAGATCGCAGCGCAGGCATACCTTCTTTTGAATCCCGAAGTCGGTCAAGCACTCTACGAGCTTCTCTGCCAGATACTTCCCAGTGTGACCGTTAGTGAGCCTATGAGGAGCTCATTAGTACTCGTGAAGCCCTGGGAACAGAGGAAGTGCAAAGCGTACCGGATAAAGTCGAGAATAATGTGCTCGATTTCGCCGTTTCGATGCCAATGGGCCGTGACCCCCAAGAAGGAGATCACATTCGGGGACGTCCAGCCATCCACACAGATGTGGATCTTGCAGTCCATGCCCTACAATAACCGTCAGCGTGCGAAAACATGGCGGACATGGCGGACATGGTGGACGTACCGCGAGGAATGCGATCACGTGGATCTTGGCCTCGACCTGTACCAAGCGGACATCGCGGGATACGGTAACGCGCGAAGGGAGTTGAACCTTCGCATACAATATACGCATGAGTTCTTGAAACTCAGGGTCTTCGACAATCGTGAACGGGTGGTGGCGGCGGGCACACCACATGACAAGGAGGAACCGTACCCGCGAAGGGCTGTATGCAGCACCATGGGCATATGCTGAGATGAGCTCGACCTCCGGAGTGGAGTCCGGGTCGCAGAGGTCGCGGTGGCGGACAAGGTTGCCGGTAGACTCTTCGTAATCGGCACGGTCAACGTGCTTGGACGGGTTCCTGCAAGAATAGATAGTAAGTACATGTACACGATCTAGACTGTGTCACAGACGTACTTCTTGCACACGAAGCGGTGGACGACGGCGCCTTGCGCGTTCTGGATAATCTTGGGTCTCATGTAATGCTTGTACACGTCGGAGCGCCATTTCTTCGAGAGTGCATCTGCTGGACGTAAGTACAAATGAATATACACTAGCGAAACGCACTGACCAAGGATCTGCTCCGGTGTTTTGCCATTGTACTTGGCCAGGATGCGAGCGCGCTTCCCCCCAGCACGGCCACCCATGTTGGCGAGGTCGACACGAGCCGCCACGACCGCCACCGGTTCGTCAGCATCGCTAGCCGTTGGATTGTTGCCTGCGGACCGAGCGTCATCTCCGCCAGACGCACCTGCGGCAGACGCGCTAGCAGCGGCGGACGAGGTGGCGGCGGACGAGGTGGCGGTAGCGGACAAGGCGGCGGTAGCGGACGAGGCGGCAGTAGCGGACGAGGCGGTGATAGCCTTCAGGCGTTTGGCAGCAGTGTGGGCAGACCCCTGTGAGGATGAAGGGGTGACCCCGCCGGTTGCGTTTGACGACGAGGTGGTGTCCGAGGTGTTGCTGTCACGGCGGCGCTTTCCAGAGCGGTTCTTCGAGCCTGACATGGTAGGTAATGAGAAGTGGGTGTGGGGATAAGCGTGTGTGGGTGGGTGCTTACCTGGGAGAGGCAAATTGAGCAGCTTTTATGGCTGCACCAGGGGCGCACGCGTACTATGAGCTGCATAGTCGCGCGCAAGGTGGTCCCCAAGAGAAACTGGACTTCACCAGAACTTGCGCGACCTCCGATGGCGGTAGCCTATCGCCGTGCAGCCAGACGGCAGAGGAGCTGCGGGTCAACTAGGAACTGCGCACCCATCCTTGCGAGTAGGGAGACCTAGAATACCGATCGCTGTTTGATTTAGCGAGGGTGGAGTGCATCCTTGCTATCAGCAAGATCCAGCTAGTACAGGAGCGATGTGAAGAGGATGGGTAGACAGAGGGGCCGTGGAACATTGAGCCGTACCGAGTGAGAGGATGGACGATCGAGCCTGCGGTGGAGAGGGAGACGTGGCAGGCTCGTACGAGTCGAACTGCTTTCAGCGTCTGCATAGCAGGCCGGTAGGTTCAATGCCCATACCAGGTCCATTATGCACCCACAAACCCTATTTGGCAAAAGCGCGTGCGCACGCTCAGGCCACGCGTCCTATTGCGCTCCCTCAGACTTCCACCACTGCACGTTCAACCCCGCATCCACTCGGTACTTCATTGCTATCTCTCTGGGTTCTTTCTCGGGGTCCTGCTGCCGCGTATCGTCTACATCCAATAGATCTAGAGGCTGTGCCTGCAGAACTAATCCGAATCTCCTGGCACTCACCCCGATGGCGATCTGGTATGTGAGGTTGGGTGGGAGGCTCAATCAGGCTTCAAGGTAAGTCCTATCACCGTACAAGTTTCAGTGTGTCGAACCCACATCACCCCGGGCTTTAGCCGTCATTGGGGACGGGTCCCGGGACCTCAAGATCGCGGTAGTAAGGCTGGGTCTGAGTCCGAGTCTTTCACGGGTCGACCCACAGAAAACCCGGACTTCGACCTGCAGGTTCGGATCACACGGGTCCGAGTCTCCTACGTTGCGGATCTGTGCTAAGTCTGGGTCAGGGTCCTCATGAGACGAGAACAAATGGCGGGTTGCGGGTCTACTGTGGATCATACGAGTCAAGCGGGTCACACCAAAAAAAGCGCATAATTGTTCATATTGGGCATCAGTCTTGAGCATGTGTAGCAGTAGCATGTCATACAAATCTATCAGTAGCCTAATATCTAGTACTCGCGGCGGTATATCGAAGGATAACCCTCCTCATCAGAAGTATCGTAAACGGTCTCGAGATCGGGCATGTCACAGTCAGAGCCAGCATCTTCCGAGTCTACCATGGTGTTGGCGTCAGCGGAGCTGGTTGGCGGCTGTGGACGGACGAGCGGAGATACATCGGGAGCGTACTCTGGGAGGGCAGCACGCAGAAAGGCCTCAGCAGCGTCCTGTGCACCAGCAGCCGCCACGACGACCTCAGCAGCGTCAGCATCCTCGGCCAACAGGCCACGGAGGAACGCCGCGGAGCCGGCAACGTCAGGAATCGCACGCATGCCCTCCGGAAGGATGGCACTGAGGAACTCTGCAGCGCTGGCGTCATCGGAGAGGATCGCCTGGAGAAGCGCGGCAGGCGTGTCCTCTGAGTGTGAGCTGCGGGAGTCGCCAGCGCCGGAGTGCGTGTGCGCATCGCCAGCGCGTGTGCGTGCGTCGCTAGTGCCAGAGCGCGAGCGCGAGTCGCCAGAGTGCGAGCGTGAGTCACGGGTGAGGGGAGGAGTGTCTTGAGAGGGCACGGTGTTGTCGTGGACGGGAGAGATGGTCGGGATCGCGAGCGGATCACCAGGAGGGGGAAAGATGTCCTAGATATGGCGTTGAGTAATGAATAGAATGCCGCTGAATCGACAGACGACATACCTCGGGCAGATGTGCATGGAGCCAGCTCACCACACCCCGGAGGTGTTCGTCCGCAGCCTCCAGAGGATCGAGGTCGAATGCAGCCTTAATCAGCATCTCAGCGAGGCCTCGGAAGGCGCTCCGCTGTACGTTCGGTGCCCGCCACACGAAGGCTTGATACGCCGCGAAGAGGTCAGCTAGCAGCTCGCGCTGGTCGTCGCTGACGTCGCATTCGGTGAACGGGTGGTTTAGGAGCGCGATCCACCCCTTGATGAGGGAACGCGGAATGTGCGTGAGGCTCCGCACGGGCAGGATGATCTATCAATGAAGGTGATTAGTCTCCAAACTCGTCAGACATGTGCGCGGCAGAGACTCACTGTAAGTGCGTTGCCGCCGCCTTCAATCACCAGTGCGAGGACCCGCGTTGGGGGCGGCAGGGGCTGCGAACGGGTTCCCGAGTCGAGGCGGAGGTAGATGCGAGCTTCGTCGATCATGGTGGTAGGATGCGCGGGGAACGGTGGGCGGTAGCGGAATCTGCAAGGCGCTGAATATCAGCTCTAGTACGCTGCCAGCGTAGACTTGGAGAGCCGACCTTCGCTCTCTCAGCATGGACCGGTGGTGCTTATCAGCCCACCCCATAGCTCGCCAGTCTCGCGAATCCTGTGTGAGTGTTTCAGCGCGAACTTGGACTGGTTAAAGATGGCACTGCACGGTACCTGGTGCCGATCCGCTGCACGCGTGCTCCTGCGTGCAAGCAGAACTATCCTCGGCTAGTCTGCGCCGCAACTGACCTCTCCGACTCGCGATAACACGGCCGTGTTAACCGCGTGTCTTGAGCATTGGCCCAATTTTGCGGGCCATGGGACCGAAGCGCCGATGACTCCCTTGCGATTGCTGTAGGTTGTCCCAATTTGGTAGGTTTGTAGGATCATAGTGCGCCACGTGTAGATGGACTCGAGTGTGCTCAGGTACTTAGAAGATAGGTAGAATAGACATAGCGAGCAGGAAGGAGTGTGAGGGTAGGGTCAGATGAGGAGGCAAACACAGTCGGGGTGCACCGCTGTGCTCGTCCCATAGTGCAGAGCTTCCCCGTGGGTATCGAAGCTGTCACAGTTGACGCTTTGCGCACGGACACCTACACAGCGCCTGCGCTCATTGCCACGTACCCCCACGTACCCCAACTCCCCCATACTCTCTCATTCCTCACTCTCCTCTCGTGTAATGTCTGTATTTACATCTCGACCAGCAAGCCCGGCCCTCCCGGCGTATTCTGAGGGTTCCAAGAGGCCACCCATGCTCGGTATCCTCATGAACGATCCAAGCGCATATCAGACCACCCAACCGAGGGTTACCACTTGATATGCAACATGTGCGTACTCTACAAGGCCGCCGAGATTAGTGCGGAACGTGGTTGCGGTCCACGCTGGACAGGCACATCTAGCTGAACATGTTCGAAGGGTGCCTCCGCACGACGACTTGGCAGATCGACTGCTGATGAAGCACATCAGTAAGCCGCTTTATCTTGAACGTGACACGCTTGCTCATCCTCACAATCTCAACAGGTGCCGTCTTGAGTCGGCAAGAGCGACAAAGGAGGTGAGTACGCAGTTGAGGTCCCGGACACAATGCAGACTCAATTAGCGGTCCAGATCGGACGCACACGCATATATAAACGGGACACACAGTGTATCCTAGGTAAGTAGACTCCCGCAGTCTGCTCCTCATCGCTCCACCGTTGCTCACATCCTCCTACCAGCCTGTCAACCTTGTGCCTCCGCATCTCACCATGTCGCAAGCCCCCTCGTCCAAAGCTGCAGGTAAACGCCGCCGCGAGACGCAGTCTGGTGATGAACTCGCTCCTCCGGTCACCGACAACCACCGCCAGGTCAAGAAGAAGCCCAAGGATGTGTCTACCGTGGGCGACCTCAGCGACTCGGACTCGGACTCGCGCACACACGCTGGTGACGCTGGCTCCGACAGCGGCATCTCCGCCGTGGCTGAGAGAGCCCAGCAAGTCGCGTTGGAAGCTGGCGTGACTGGAGCCGTCGCCGCCGCCGCCAAGATCCCCCCGAGGCGTGCCATACACCTGGCAAAGTATGCCAACCAAACCCCCGAGGACATCCTCGGTAAGTTGCTCTTGCTCCACCCGCTCGTTCTTAAGCAACAACTGACCCGTTTTGCAATAGAGAAACTCATGGACAAGTGGCGCTCGGACGTGTACAAGCACTTCAAGAAGCCCGAGATCATCCCGCCTCAGCTCGGGACGAACGGCCCGTACATACACCGTTTCCGTTGCAGGACGTGAGTATATCCGACTTTCTGTTCACACGTGTGCACCACTGACTCGCTGGATACGCTCCAGGTATCCTTCACAGAAGGTCGACCGTGCGGACTATGACGAGTCCACCAGCAATCTCAACCGCCACTTCAAGTCATGCGAGGGCAAGAAAGCGCCTGAAGGCCAGACTATCGACGACTACGCGCATGGCATCAAGTACTCGGCCGCGCGCGTGCGTTATCTTCTCGCGCTCTGGTGTGCTCGCCGCCATCACCCGTTCACGATCGTGGAGGATCCGGAGTTCCGCGAGCTCCTCCGTATGCTCTACCCGAAAGTCGAGGTCCCTTCCCGCAAGACCGTGTCTCGGGACGTCCGGAAGATCGTCGAGGACAGCCGTGAGCGCGTTCAGGCCAAGCTCCTCTCGCACCCCGGCAAGTTGCATATCTGTGTCGATGGGTGGACGTCTCCCAACGTCATCGCATTCCTCGGTGTAACGGTACACTGGCAGGAGGCGCATGAGATCCAACATCTCATCCTCGACTTCATCAAGTACGCCCCACCATTCCCTTTCTTCGCGTCGGCCACTTTATTCACCTTCTGTATGGCACATGTAGGCTCACGAAGGCCCACGATGGCGCATATCTCGGGACCAAGTTGATTGAATGCCTGCAGGCCTATGGCATCGAGAAGAAGGTATGCTATTGCTATTACAGTCTGCGGGGCTCACACTAACATTACCGCCCTCCGCCTTCACACAGCTCCTTGCAGTGACTTGTGACAACGCTGACAACAACTCGACTATGCTCGACGAGATGCACCGCCGTGTCCCGAGCTTCGGCGGTCGCAAGGCTCGCGTCAGGTGCTTCGCACACACCCTAAACCTCGTCGTCAAGGTACGCATTCACTACTAGCTGCTTTCGTGCATATTGATTCTTACAAACTCCCACAGGCAATTGTCTCCCAGTTCTCGCGCAAACGCAGCGCACCGCGCGCGGGAGCTATTCCTGCAGATGTTGACGCGGACTTGGCCAATCTTGATGACAACGACGTTGATGAGGAGCCAGAGGAGCCCCGAGATGAGACGACGGAGGACCGCGACGCCGCGGACGAGGAGCTCTTGGACGGGCTCGAGGACGATGAGCCTGACCTTGTGGTCGATGCTGCGGATATCAAACAGGGCATCCTTGCCGTCGAGAAGGTAGAGAGCTCATCAAACTGCAGTGGCAGTGTACTGACTGAAAATTTGTGCTATAGATCATGAAGTTGTCGCAGAAGGTTTGGAACAGCCCCACCGTACGCGCGGAGCTCGAGACCCTCGCCGTTGAATCCAAGCTGCCATGCAAGGTCCTCGTCCGGTCGGTAAAGACGTGCTGGAATACCGTCGTCGAGGTCCTCAATCGTGCCGTCACGATGAAGGCTGTCCTCAGTGAACTGTGCGACAAGGCACAGTTCAACAAGCCTCGAGGGATTCGTCTTCGCCGCTACGTCCTCACCGATGAGGAGTGGGTCGTTATTGAGCAGCTGCGCCTGCTGCTAGATGTGAGTTCCACTGCCGTGTGTGTCCAATGCACATACGCCTGACTGACACTGGCCATCTCTTTTGCAGCCGTTCCTGTTCTCGACCCACAAGATCTCGTACAGCAGTCGTGCGCTCGTCCACGAAGTTATCCCATACATCGATATCCTCACCAAACACGTCGACGAGTGGAGCGAGGACCCAAATCAGCTGCCTGCTATACGCGCGGCGGCCAAGCGCGGACGAATGATCCTGGACAAGTACTATGAGAAGACCGACGAGACGATCATCTATCGCGTCGCAATGAGTATGTGCACTGTCATCTCTTATGCATTCCACTCGCTGATCCACCCTGTGTCGCAGTTCTCAATCCCAGGTACAAGACGCAGTACTTCTATCTTAAGAACTGGCCGGCCGCCTGGATCGAGGAGGCACTCGACGTCATCAAGGCCGAGTGGACCTCGAACTACAAGGGTCGTGGCTCGCACGCGGACAATGCCAACACCGGGGCACCTCCTAACGGCTCCCGCACACACCCCGGACACCATAGCGCGCAGCGCTCGGTACGTTCCGCACTATCAGCACTGTAATCATGTTGTACTGACATGCTGTACTTGCTTGACAGGCGGCTCCAGGCCCCAACTCTGCCGCAATGTTTGCGTCGATCAGCGGCGACGCCGGACAGACCAACATCGACAATCTCGACATGTATCTCGAGTCGCCGCCATCGTCGACTATCAAGGACCCGCTCGCGTACTGGACGTCCCTCGAGAAGGGTACCGACGACCCCGGCATGGCCGATCTCGCACGGATGGCATTGGATTTCCTGTCAATCCCAGGTACGTGCCTACCGCCTCACGCACCCGAGTGTGTTCGAGATACTAACTTAAGCTCCTGATAGCGACGTCGACCGACGCGGAGAGGGCATTCTCTCAAGGCGGCCTGACAGTCACAAAGCTCCGGCACTCACTCGCCGACAAGTCCGTCCGTGCTGCGACACTCCTGGGCTCTTGGAGCAGGATTGAAGGTATTATCACGGAGGCGACGGTGCTCCCTCTTCTACAGGGTTCAAACGGCAAGGCTCGTGTTGACGTGCTTGCCGAGTACATGCCAGAGCGGGGCGGCAGCTCTGCTTCAGTGGCTGACACTGAAGTTGATGATCCGGTGATACAGGCGGCCACGAGCAGAGCGGGTCCTTCCCGGCCCCGTGCGCGCAACACTGGATCAAAGGCGTCATCGGTGGCATCGGGGAGCAAGGTCATCGAGCTCGACTAGTAGAATGTATTAGCAGTTATGAAGTAGTACCCTAGATGACGTCCTTGACTGTTGTATAACTAACTCTTTTACTATGTCTATGATCTTGTTATGCCTGTGCATGTCTTAGCTTCTTAGGAACCCCTCAAGAGCATATCGAGCGCTTTAATGAATTGGCGGGCGCCGAGGACGGTTCAACCTTAGCAGAAACTCGCCCAACTATGAGCGGGAGATGATCCATGTATCTTGACCTTCCGTTGGCCGATTTGGGCGTTTGTTGGCTCGTTCGAAAGGTCAAACCGTGCGCATTCACAACCTCGTGTCTCGGAACGGTTAGCGTACGCGCTGCGGACGTACAATCAGTACAATGGCACCTCCGCCCACCGAAAGATGGACTCGTCCCGCTCGGCACAGTTTGCGCAGCGCTATGCAAACGGTACACCCATATTTCTATCATTGAGCGCCAATATATGGTGAGCTCTCATAATATTCCATCCACGAACGATGGCGCTATAGTACCATCTCCCCCTGAGTACATAGCTCAACATAGACACATATATATGGCCTGGATATGAATGAAATTGGGCTTGTTTGAATGCTACGAGGTCCTGCATGGCAATTGATACAACAATGCACACTCATAGCGGTGTAAAAACGCGTTAATCAAAGTTTGACTCACAGACTCATGCAGGTATGTACAGGTTCGGATCGGTTCATGGGTCAACCCGCAGGCTGTGGGTTTGGGTCCGTGGATCCGAGTCTCTGCTATGATTCGACCTGTATGAGTCTGGGTCAGAGTTCAAAATTTTGGGTGACCTATGGGTACGGATCTGGGTCACCCGTGAGTAGATCCGTGGCCAGCCTTACG
>MNAD01001248.1:0-14374 GCA_001895945.1 Trametes pubescens | reverse complement strand
TACATCTCTATATGCATGGCATTGTCTATCATCAATATGCATCAAGATAGAGTACAGTGGTTGGACAAAAATATCATAATTATGCAACATTGTGCACAATCAACAACTTCCTGCCTTGAAATTTACCAAGTCCAAACTTGCCCAAGTCACCGTAAGTTACTCAAGCTTTCCAAGTCAGCAAGATATACCCAAGTTGAAGCACTGACCCCAATTGAGTGGACTTATGCTGAAGTTGGCAACTTGAATTCAAGTTGCTGTGCTTGGACCAAAGTAGCTGTACTTGAGCCAAGACGGCCTACTTGGACCAAAGTAGGCCTCCAAGTAGGTGACATATTGCTGATGCACAGGTTGCACGCCCCAGAAGACGCAAGGGAGATGTGATGGGCCTGAAGACTAGATAGCGGTCGGCAACTGGCGTAGAGCTTGATGGGGTAGCAGAGGAATCATCGACAAACATGCGCACCGCAAAGACGCATCCTTGTTGGTAATGCTTGGCCACCGCGTCGGTGAGAGCGTCGTCTACGAGATCAAGCTGATCCTTGATATACTTTGTAACGACGTCGCAAAACAAGACCTCTTCCTTCTGGGTGGCCATTCCTATGGACATGTCGTGTCCGCGCTGATGGTCAGAGGCGAAGGCAAAGCGGGCAAGAAACTCGCTGAGCAGCTCCGGGTGCGTTAGGATGTCAAATGACTGGGTAATGATGATGCCTGAGCGATCCCACCGTAAAATGCGGGCGCGAGAGCCGGACATGGAGATCGAAAAGAGACAGACACGGTGCTGGCGAGCTTGTATTTCCATGGCGTATGTGATGTGTTGTCCAAACACCCTCTCGGCACGGAGTTTAAGTTCCTCATTCTGGAAACGCGTAAAGAAGTCATGAGTGTCGCAGTCCTCGCGTGTCGTTTCCGGAGAAGGATCAACGAAGAAGTCTAGGGCGACGTCTGGTTTAACCTCGATGAAGAGTTCCACGTACCCCAGTTCGGCACGGGAGGAAGCAGGAGTATCGTGCACACTGTCAAGGTTTCTTCGTGTGTAGCAACAAATGTGTGGTTTCATGAAGCCGGGTGTGTGAGGTTCTGCGGAGTTGATTGACGTGTTCTCGAAAACGAGGCCGGGAGCGCAGCTCCTAAGCTTTGCAGACCTGTTCAATGCGACGAGCTTACGCAGAGTCAGGCGCAGATGTGATCATATACCATGTCATGCACGCACCAATGGTTCGTATATGTCGGACGGCTTTGAGCCACTCGACGGCACTTCCTTAAAGGCACCCTTGCTAGATAGCACCTCCTTTTCCTTATCGACAGGAACGGAGGGCAAGAAAGCGTTTAGGAACGTCTGGACTGGCATGGGGCCGACCGTACAGTCTCTCGCGTCTTGAACATATCGCCTATTACGGGAGTACCCTTCGGCAGGGTCTAATCCCCTCGTGTGTGAGCGGGTTTTGTCGAGGGCCATCGGAGTGTTGTAGACACAGCCAAGCGCGCCAGTGGGTGAGGACTTTCTGTCCATTGGATATGGGAGAACTGGAGGAGGAGCAGGTGGATGTCGATGTCCAGTTGCGCCGGTAGGTGACGAGTGGCTACCCATTAGGAGGAGAGCAGTTGCGATGAAAGATGGACTTCCTGTAGAAAGAGCAGGTCAATGGCGAGATCAGGTTGAACATCAGAAAGTTGAACTGTGGAATGCGGGCAGGATGAGCATTGAGCTGAACACTCTCATGCAACCCGGGCTGAGGCAGACTGCCCACACTCAAGCGCCCATCGCTTCTTTGGAGCGCCCAATCAACGAGCGTTCAACGTTCAACGTTCACTCCTCCCCGAATTTACGATCATTCCAAAGAGGTCCCTCCTTGCGCCTCTCCATCTCCCTCTCTCTCTGTAAGCCTCAAATATGTCTCTCATTCTAATGACTACTATACTCAGGAAGTCCATCAACAGCAATCCTATCCAAGACGACGTCCTCAACAATGTACATACGGTGGGGTGCCACAAGAATGTCCTCTCTTGTCTCCTTACTCACGCCTACCCCGATCAGGATGAACACCCCCTAGACTAGACGAGACAAAGATATACCTCGGTCTTCCCTACGGCAGTGATTCTGGCAGCTACATGCACATGACCCGACTCGTGGATGTTTAAAGCCAGTGCCCATTCTTTCTGTCTTGGAAGGGCACTGAACGACGCACTTTAACAGCGCATACAAGGTCTAATCCGGTGACAACATCACGTCTGCAATCTTGACTAACGTAACTGGGTCGCATGACAACCTCAAGGGCCCTCTTCAAATGAATTCCGTAAATGAGGCCGTGAGCAACTTCGAGTTACATCGCACTGGAGTGTTATGATGCACCTTCGAGCCTCAAGTTACTCACTAGACTCGTTGTTGCCTTCCTGTACTCTCTACAGAAATTGTTGCAAGGGCTGTCATGATGCTCCGAAGCCTACATGAGCTGTACACTCAGTCCAAGACATACCAGCCTGAGGTGAGAACGCGCCGGTGCCGGGCGGCAAAGTGGGCGGTGTCAACGTTGTTGTCCTGAGTTTGCAAAGCACGAAATCGTACACACGCAGTCAGTCCATGGGAGAGAGCCATGCCCCGGGTTACTGCCTGCCTTGGTTGGGAGAGTGCGCTGTCAGTCGTTATTGTGCTAGGGGGGTAATGAAGTGCCTCCGAACAGGCTGTCAGCTAATACTTTACCATAGATATGCGGGAGAGCATTTTGCCTCTACCCATCTAAACCCTCTGCTCAAACTCATCATCGCTGTCCGTTATCACGAACATGTCTCAGGTCTCACTCAATTCCAATCCCATTGCACCAGCTCTACCTAGCCTAGGGGACCTAGAGGGCAACAGCCTCGTTGAAGCATCAAAGCTTCTGGCCGACGAGGACAGTGCTGGACTAGGAGCGTACAATGCCCCCATCGCCATAATGGAAAACAGCTCTCAAATTTGGGGACATCTACCCACAGATGCTACCCCCAGGTATATCAGGTACGCACAGGAAGGCCGACACTTTGTCATGGGGCCCATGCCCCCGCGGGACTTCCTAGATACTTTCTGCAACTGCCCCGACGTGGTCATGAAGGACATGCCGTGCACGGACAATGCCTTTGCCAAAGTTCCATCATCCGCAGGTGCCGAACGGGCAATCTATGAACCTCTGGTATGTGGTTGAGACATGGTGTCTGCTATCGAGGTCACACTTTGTTAACGTCAAGCGTATGGGTTACTAGATCATTGCCCTAAATCACATATAGAACAAGGTGTCACGATGCCCCGGCTACTAGTTCCGCGACACTTCACTGGACCCGGACTCGAAGGGTAGTGCGACATTCAAACCAGACATCATCTGCTATTCCAACAAGCATCTCAATCATGTTGTGGTCGACAAGCCCTCCCCATCTTCCCTGCGCTCTCGGACAGACATGGGCTTCGCCACATTCTTCTTCGAAGTGAAGAAGGCGCCGGCAGATGATTTCTTCAAAGACCCCCCTCCTGGCTCCTCGCATGGCCACAACCTTCAAAAGAAGAAGAAAATGGAGAAGGAATATGGTCAGAACATCTCCTACACCACCGAGGTCTTCGCGTGACAGCACCAATGTCACTGCTTCTCAGTCTCAATGTCTGGCTCTTGTGCGCAGCTGATCCTCTGGGATCGAGCCAGTGCGATCGTCACCCGGTCCTTCAATATGAAGAAGGAGCCCGAAATTCTCTGCGAGTTCATTTGGCAGTTCGCGCACATGACCGAGGCGCAACGCGGGCTCGACATGACGGTAAAGGCCGCAAGCCCAGCTGAGGAGGCAGTGTTCCGTAGGTCCCTCAAAGTCCATGTGATGCAGCAACTGCCGCACTTGGATGAAGTCCTCCTCGAAGCTCGTCTCTACGAGCACTACCAGCGCGGGGCGGTGTCCACGATTCACATGTTCTCCACCGACCCCGCCGACCCTACTAGAATCATTGTTCCCTTCAAGCTTACCATATCCCATCCACTTATATCACCTCTGTCCCCCACTGGACGATCAACACGGATCTATTGGGGGGTGCAGCAGGACACGTGCAAGGTAGTCTTTCTGAAGGACACATGGTGTTTGGATGGGCAGGGCACAGAAGAAGAAGGTGGTGTGCTCCAGTCTCTGGTCCAGGCAGGCGTTCGGAACGTACCGGGAGTTATCATTCATGGACACGTACCCGCTCTCGAGGACTGGGCGGAGTTCAGCGCTACTGCCCCGATGGATCATCCAGGTGAGGTTGTTTCAATTCTTACTCAAATCAATCTCTCAACTGACATGGCTTGCCGCATGCAGGATATCAGAGCACAAGAACGCAAGACTTTGCACAGGAAGATTGGGTGTGCGATATTGGGATTGATCTAGCGCTCCGTGTCAAGCACACTCACTACCGCCTTGTGCTAACGGCCGCTGGTTACCCTCTGTCTCAGCTCTCCAGGACTTCTGAGCTGGTCGCCGCTGGTATAGAGCGATAAACTCAGTCTCGTATTCGCAGGACTAGTAATACAAGCTTATGCACCTATAGAGTGATAAACTAAGTCGCTAATCAGTAAGGTAATCAAGTAAATAGGCTTATGATGATACTCACCTCAGTCTCGTATTCGCAGGACTGAGGTGAGCTCGCGCGCGACAGCGCGTATAAGTACAGTACCAATAACAAGACCATATCGTAGATCACACGTCCGCGAGACACGGACACGCCGCCATGAATCAGCACAAACCGAACAAGACGGCTGAGACAGGAGTCCGTGGGGCGAACACGATCGCGCGCGGGCGCCGGGCGCCGCGCACCCCTAACCGCCTTGTTGCGAGCTCGCGCATGGCTTGCCTGCAACACCCTCAACCTCCAACAGCTGGTTATGATGCATACCTTGGTGAGCCGCTTTCCTTCAGGTTGGTTTGATATTGTTTCTAATCTTGTATAGCCTTGCTGGATGCATACAGCAAAAAGCGCTGTCTCCACCGAGACGTCAGTGTCGGAAGCATCCTGCTCTTCAGGAATTCTGGCGACCAGAAGAGGACTGGTTATCTGATTAACTGGGATTTGTCTTGGGCGATAGACTCCCAAGACCCTCTGGCAGCTGCAGAACAGCCACGTGATGTAAGTACAACTTGAACAGTCTCTTCTTAAAATGCATGAGGCTAAAAGCCTATGTGCGATCATCGAAGGCAACATTGCAGTTCATGTCTATTTCCGTCTTGAGGAATAAGTCTTATACGCCTCAAGACGACGTGGAGTCAGTCCTTTAGGTCCTCTGGTACTGCGCCCTACGTTGGTTGCCGCACGGCGCACGACGTAGATGACGACGAGCTACTGGTGATGCTCAACAAGCTTTTCGACTTGTTTGTCGATTCTGGAGCGAAGACTCTGACTAGAAAGTTGAAGCTCCAGGGCGGAGGTAACAAGCTGCTGAACGTCACTGACAGGGGTTTCACCGAAGGGGTCGAATTCCAGAGCAAGGATCTACATTGGTTCCTAAACAGGTGGTTGGACTTCCACGAAGTGCACTTCAAGGGCTTGGCTCCCAGGCCAACGACAAGCGACTCTCCGGCAGCAGCAATTCAGGTCCAGTGGGCGCGCCCTGAGATGGTAGTGGAATTCTGGCAGTGCTTCCTGGAGTCCCATGAGCTTCCCTCTGACAACAGAGTCATTCGGGCGCTGAGCAACAAATCACGCACCATGAAGGAGAACGACAGACATCCCGCTACTGTCCCAAGCTCTGGGTCCGGGCATCCCGACACTTGGAGACCGAGTGCAGGGTTGTGGGATGCCTTGCCCAGCATGCAGGACATGGTCGACCCTGATGCACCGCCCAGGAAGAAGCAGAGAGTAGCAACTTACGACCCATCACACGACCTCGACATGCTGGGGCACTCATGGTAGCCCCTGGTTGCGACCTTGCAAGCACAAAGGCAAGGCTGCGTCGGCATGAGGAGTGTCCGACAATCTACATTGCGCTCCTCCATGCCAAATGCAGACTCGATGGAGGTCCTTCGCCACTCAGTGAGTCTGTGGCCCGATTTGCCATGCTTTGGACTTACTGATATGCTCTGCTTGTAGTCCTGCACATTCGGGAGGAACATCCACTCTGCGGGTCGGGATCTGTAGCCATGCAGCGCTAGTGCTTTCGAGAGCTCGCAGCAGACTCCTCTCACCAGAATTTATGGTTTTCGTTGCTTGACTGGTGTGTTGTTCCTCATTAACTAGACATCTTTGTCAGTTTGTCCCGTGCATCAGGGTGTTTGCAAGGCGGAGTTGTACTGCGCCTGTTATGTGTCCCCCGTATTCACCGTGGCACTCACACAGGCTGGGGACTGACATGGTATGGACATGGATGGTCGCATGTAGGATAACGAGGCTGAACAATGTGCACAACTTGCTAAGCATTGCGGGCATATGCACAACACGCTTCGCTTGGCAGCCTCGTTGCTGGGAGATTGAACACCATTCTGTATTGTGTAGGAATGCGACACCCAAGTACATCTTTACACTGTCCCGGTGTTCTGTATTGAGCGACACTCTACTCAGAATGACTTACTTCGGTGCACGTTGGTTTCCTCGGCGGCGTCAGCACTTCCGCCGAGTACTTATCCCAAGGGCCGCGGAAAGGCCTGCACCAGGACCAGGCGCACGAGCGCCCGATCCGTACCCTGGGAATCTTGAGGCACACAGTGGTTGACGAGTGTCTTGAGGCACGCATATAGAGACCTAAAAAGAAATAATCAGCACGACGTGGCAGTGAGAAGATGCGCGCGAGCGGAACACGTACAGTGGAGTGGAGCGATGTGAGGTAGTGCAAGATTGCCCAGTGCGTGTGCCGCGGTGTGCAGCATCGTCCCAAGGTGATCCGCCCTCGCGTCAAGCCCGGCCGTATGCCGCAGTTAGCAGTGTCATATCGAACTGATGTGCGGTGTTGTCGCTCCTGCGACGGGGCACAGTGGCCTGGGGTACGGCGATCGGGAGGGCAGCGAGACCGCTCGCCAGAGGAACCTGTGCAATGCGTGTGTCAGTGGGGAGTTCGTCACATGAGATGAGGGTGGGAGACGTACATGTTGCCCTGCTACAGCATGCACTCAGAACATTGCCCTGGCAACAGATATGTGTCAGTGTTCGTAGAAGCGACGAGCAGACACGAGTAAGATGCACCTGCAGGATGTCGATGTCCGCCGACACGAGCGCAGTTGGCTTCCCCACCGCCACGAGGCAGCAAGTACTAGTCCCAGGGGCCACGAAGAGGCCTGCGCTATCCCCGGGGAAAAACCGCCCGTCCACCCACAACGAGGCCATTCCGATGCGGTGTCCTCATTACTGAGGGTGGACGGACGCCGTCCCTCACAGCGGGTCCATTACCGCATGGTGTCCTCATAACTGTATAGGAACGGTGCAGAGGCAGGGTCGCGGCGGACCCCGCTGGGCGTCGGACCCCGCTGGGTGTCGGACCGTGGGGACCCGAGGCCGTCGCACAATCATCTCCGGCTTGGGGCCCGGAGTCAGCGACTCGTAAGGCTGGCCACGGATCTACTCACGGGTGACCCAGATCCGTACCCATAGGTCACCCAAAATTTTGAACTCTGACCCAGACTCATACAGGTCGAATCATAGCAGAGACTCGGATCCACGGACCCAAACCCACAGCCTGCGGGTTGACCCATGAACCGATCCGAACCTGTACATACCTGCATGAGTCTGTGAGTCAAACTTTGATTAACGCGTTTTTACACCGCTATGAGTGTGCATTGTTGTATCAATTGCCATGCAGGACCTCGTAGCATTCAAACAAGCCCAATTTCATTCATATCCAGGCCATATATATGTGTCTATGTTGAGCTATGTACTCAGGGGGAGATGGTACTATAGCGCCATCGTTCGTGGATGGAATATTATGAGAGCTCACCATATATTGGCGCTCAATGATAGAAATATGGGTGTACCGTTTGCATAGCGCTGCGCAAACTGTGCCGAGCGGGACGAGTCCATCTTTCGGTGGGCGGAGGTGCCATTGTACTGATTGTACGTCCGCAGCGCGTACGCTAACCGTTCCGAGACACGAGGTTGTGAATGCGCACGGTTTGACCTTTCGAACGAGCCAACAAACGCCCAAATCGGCCAACGGAAGGTCAAGATACATGGATCATCTCCCGCTCATAGTTGGGCGAGTTTCTGCTAAGGTTGAACCGTCCTCGGCGCCCGCCAATTCATTAAAGCGCTCGATATGCTCTTGAGGGGTTCCTAAGAAGCTAAGACATGCACAGGCATAACAAGATCATAGACATAGTAAAAGAGTTAGTTATACAACAGTCAAGGACGTCATCTAGGGTACTACTTCATAACTGCTAATACATTCTACTAGTCGAGCTCGATGACCTTGCTCCCCGATGCCACCGATGACGCCTTTGATCCAGTGTTGCGCGCACGGGGCCGGGAAGGACCCGCTCTGCTCGTGGCCGCCTGTATCACCGGATCATCAACTTCAGTGTCAGCCACTGAAGCAGAGCTGCCGCCCCGCTCTGGCATGTACTCGGCAAGCACGTCAACACGAGCCTTGCCGTTTGAACCCTGTAGAAGAGGGAGCACCGTCGCCTCCGTGATAATACCTTCAATCCTGCTCCAAGAGCCCAGGAGTGTCGCAGCACGGACGGACTTGTCGGCGAGTGAGTGCCGGAGCTTTGTGACTGTCAGGCCGCCTTGAGAGAATGCCCTCTCCGCGTCGGTCGACGTCGCTATCAGGAGCTTAAGTTAGTATCTCGAACACACTCGGGTGCGTGAGGCGGTAGGCACGTACCTGGGATTGACAGGAAATCCAATGCCATCCGTGCGAGATCGGCCATGCCGGGGTCGTCGGTACCCTTCTCGAGGGACGTCCAGTACGCGAGCGGGTCCTTGATAGTCGACGATGGCGGCGACTCGAGATACATGTCGAGATTGTCGATGTTGGTCTGTCCGGCGTCGCCGCTGATCGACGCAAACATTGCGGCAGAGTTGGGGCCTGGAGCCGCCTGTCAAGCAAGTACAGCATGTCAGTACAACATGATTACAGTGCTGATAGTGCGGAACGTACCGAGCGCTGCGCGCTATGGTGTCCGGGGTGTGTGCGGGAGCCGTTAGGAGGTGCCCCGGTGTTGGCATTGTCCGCGTGCGAGCCACGACCCTTGTAGTTCGAGGTCCACTCGGCCTTGATGACGTCGAGTGCCTCCTCGATCCAGGCGGCCGGCCAGTTCTTAAGATAGAAGTACTGCGTCTTGTACCTGGGATTGAGAACTGCGACACAGGGTGGATCAGCGAGTGGAATGCATAAGAGATGACAGTGCACATACTCATTGCGACGCGATAGATGATCGTCTCGTCGGTCTTCTCATAGTACTTGTCCAGGATCATTCGTCCGCGCTTGGCCGCCGCGCGTATAGCAGGCAGCTGATTTGGGTCCTCGCTCCACTCGTCGACGTGTTTGGTGAGGATATCGATGTATGGGATAACTTCGTGGACGAGCGCACGACTGCTGTACGAGATCTTGTGGGTCGAGAACAGGAACGGCTGCAAAAGAGATGGCCAGTGTCAGTCAGGCGTATGTGCATTGGACACACACGGCAGTGGAACTCACATCTAGCAGCAGGCGCAGCTGCTCAATAACGACCCACTCCTCATCGGTGAGGACGTAGCGGCGAAGACGAATCCCTCGAGGCTTGTTGAACTGTGCCTTGTCGCACAGTTCACTGAGGACAGCCTTCATCGTGACGGCACGATTGAGGACCTCGACGACGGTATTCCAGCACGTCTTTACCGACCGGACGAGGACCTTGCATGGCAGCTTGGATTCAACGGCGAGGGTCTCGAGCTCCGCGCGTACGGTGGGGCTGTTCCAAACCTTCTGCGACAACTTCATGATCTATAGCACAAATTTTCAGTCAGTACACTGCCACTGCAGTTTGATGAGCTCTCTACCTTCTCGACGGCAAGGATGCCCTGTTTGATATCCGCAGCATCGACCACAAGGTCAGGCTCATCGTCCTCGAGCCCGTCCAAGAGCTCCTCGTCCGCGGCGTCGCGGTCCTCCGTCGTCTCATCTCGGGGCTCCTCTGGCTCCTCATCAACGTCGTTGTCATCAAGATTGGCCAAGTCCGCGTCAACATCTGCAGGAATAGCTCCCGCGCGCGGTGCGCTGCGTTTGCGCGAGAACTGGGAGACAATTGCCTGTGGGAGTTTGTAAGAATCAATATGCACGAAAGCAGCTAGTAGTGAATGCGTACCTTGACGACGAGGTTTAGGGTGTGTGCGAAGCACCTGACGCGAGCCTTGCGACCGCCGAAGCTCGGGACACGGCGGTGCATCTCGTCGAGCATAGTCGAGTTGTTGTCAGCGTTGTCACAAGTCACTGCAAGGAGCTGTGTGAAGGCGGAGGGCGGTAATGTTAGTGTGAGCCCCGCAGACTGTAATAGCAATAGCATACCTTCTTCTCGATGCCATAGGCCTGCAGGCATTCAATCAACTTGGTCCCGAGATATGCGCCATCGTGGGCCTTCGTGAGCCTACATGTGCCATACAGAAGGTGAATAAAGTGGCCGACGCGAAGAAAGGGAATGGTGGGGCGTACTTGATGAAGTCGAGGATGAGATGTTGGATCTCATGCGCCTCCTGCCAGTGTACCGTTACACCGAGGAATGCGATGACGTTGGGAGACGTCCACCCATCGACACAGATATGCAACTTGCCGGGGTGCGAGAGGAGCTTGGCCTGAACGCGCTCACGGCTGTCCTCGACGATCTTCCGGACGTCCCGAGACACGGTCTTGCGGGAAGGGACCTCGACTTTCGGGTAGAGCATACGGAGGAGCTCGCGGAACTCCGGATCCTCCACGATCGTGAACGGGTGATGGCGGCGAGCACACCAGAGCGCGAGAAGATAACGCACGCGCGCGGCCGAGTACTTGATGCCATGCGCGTAGTCGTCGATAGTCTGGCCTTCAGGCGCTTTCTTGCCCTCGCATGACTTGAAGTGGCGGTTGAGATTGCTGGTGGACTCGTCATAGTCCGCACGGTCGACCTTCTGTGAAGGATACCTGGAGCGTATCCAGCGAGTCAGTGGTGCACACGTGTGAACAGAAAGTCGGATATACTCACGTCCTGCAACGGAAACGGTGTATGTACGGGCCGTTCGTCCCGAGCTGAGGCGGGATGATCTCGGGCTTCTTGAAGTGCTTGTACACGTCCGAGCGCCACTTGTCCATGAGTTTCTCTATTGCAAAACGGGTCAGTTGTTGCTTAAGAACGAGCGGGTGGAGCAAGAGCAACTTACCGAGGATGTCCTCGGGGGTTTGGTTGGCATACTTTGCCAGGTGTATGGCACGCCTCGGGGGGATCTTGGCGGCGGCGGCGACGGCTCCAGTCACGCCAGCTTCCAACGCGACTTGCTGGGCTCTCTCAGCCACGGCGGAGATGCCGCTGTCGGAGCCAGCGTCACCAGCGTGTGTGCGCGAGTCCGAGTCCGAGTCGCTGAGGTCGCCCACGGTAGACACATCCTTGGGCTTCTTCTTGACCTGGCGGTGGTTGTCGGTGACCGGAGGAGCGAGTTCATCACCAGACTGCGTCTCGCGGCGGCGTTTACCTGCAGCTTTGGACGAGGGGGCTTGCGACATGGTGAGATGCGGAGGCACAAGGTTGACAGGCTGGTAGGAGGATGTGAGCAACGGTGGAGCGATGAGGAGCAGACTGCGGGAGTCTACTTACCTAGGATACACTGTGTGTCCCGTTTATATATGCGTGTGCGTCCGATCTGGACCGCTAATTGAGTCTGCATTGTGTCCGGGACCTCAACTGCGTACTCACCTCCTTTGTCGCTCTTGCCGACTCAAGACGGCACCTGTTGAGATTGTGAGGATGAGCAAGCGTGTCACGTTCAAGATAAAGCGGCTTACTGATGTGCTTCATCAGCAGTCGATCTGCCAAGTCGTCGTGCGGAGGCACCCTTCGAACATGTTCAGCTAGATGTGCCTGTCCAGCGTGGACCGCAACCACGTTCCGCACTAATCTCGGCGGCCTTGTAGAGTACGCACATGTTGCATATCAAGTGGTAACCCTCGGTTGGGTGGTCTGATATGCGCTTGGATCGTTCATGAGGATACCGAGCATGGGTGGCCTCTTGGAACCCTCAGAATACGCCGGGAGGGCCGGGCTTGCTGGTCGAGATGTAAATACAGACATTACACGAGAGGAGAGTGAGGAATGAGAGAGTATGGGGGAGTTGGGGTACGTGGGGGTACGTGGCAATGAGCGCAGGCGCTGTGTAGGTGTCCGTGCGCAAAGCGTCAACTGTGACAGCTTCGATACCCACGGGGAAGCTCTGCACTATGGGACGAGCACAGCGGTGCACCCCGACTGTGTTTGCCTCCTCATCTGACCCTACCCTCACACTCCTTCCTGCTCGCTATGTCTATTCTACCTATCTTCTAAGTACCTGAGCACACTCGAGTCCATCTACACGTGGCGCACTATGATCCTACAAACCTACCAAATTGGGACAACCTACAGCAATCGCAAGGGAGTCATCGGCGCTTCGGTCCCATGGCCCGCAAAATTGGGCCAATGCTCAAGACACGCGGTTAACACGGCCGTGTTATCGCGAGTCGGAGAGGTCAGTTGCGGCGCAGACTAGCCGAGGATAGTTCTGCTTGCACGCAGGAGCACGCGTGCAGCGGATCGGCACCAGGTACCGTGCAGTGCCATCTTTAACCAGTCCAAGTTCGCGCTGAAACACTCACACAGGATTCGCGAGACTGGCGAGCTATGGGGTGGGCTGATAAGCACCACCGGTCCATGCTGAGAGAGCGAAGGTCGGCTCTCCAAGTCTACGCTGGCAGCGTACTAGAGCTGATATTCAGCGCCTTGCAGATTCCGCTACCGCCCACCGTTCCCCGCGCATCCTACCACCATGATCGACGAAGCTCGCATCTACCTCCGCCTCGACTCGGGAACCCGTTCGCAGCCCCTGCCGCCCCCAACGCGGGTCCTCGCACTGGTGATTGAAGGCGGCGGCAACGCACTTACAGTGAGTCTCTGCCGCGCACATGTCTGACGAGTTTGGAGACTAATCACCTTCATTGATAGATCATCCTGCCCGTGCGGAGCCTCACGCACATTCCGCGTTCCCTCATCAAGGGGTGGATCGCGCTCCTAAACCACCCGTTCACCGAATGCGACGTCAGCGACGACCAGCGCGAGCTGCTAGCTGACCTCTTCGCGGCGTATCAAGCCTTCGTGTGGCGGGCACCGAACGTACAGCGGAGCGCCTTCCGAGGCCTCGCTGAGATGCTGATTAAGGCTGCATTCGACCTCGATCCTCTGGAGGCTGCGGACGAACACCTCCGGGGTGTGGTGAGCTGGCTCCATGCACATCTGCCCGAGGTATGTCGTCTGTCGATTCAGCGGCATTCTATTCATTACTCAACGCCATATCTAGGACATCTTTCCCCCTCCTGGTGATCCGCTCGCGATCCCGACCATCTCTCCCGTCCACGACAACACCGTGCCCTCTCAAGACACTCCTCCCCTCACCCGTGACTCACGCTCGCACTCTGGCGACTCGCGCTCGCGCTCTGGCACTAGCGACGCACGCACACGCGCTGGCGATGCGCACACGCACTCCGGCGCTGGCGACTCCCGCAGCTCACACTCAGAGGACACGCCTGCCGCGCTTCTCCAGGCGATCCTCTCCGATGACGCCAGCGCTGCAGAGTTCCTCAGTGCCATCCTTCCGGAGGGCATGCGTGCGATTCCTGACGTTGCCGGCTCCGCGGCGTTCCTCCGTGGCCTGTTGGCCGAGGATGCTGACGCTGCTGAGGTCGTCGTGGCGGCTGCTGGTGCACAGGACGCTGCTGAGGCCTTTCTGCGTGCTGCCCTCCCAGAGTACGCTCCCGATGTATCTCCGCTCGTCCGTCCACAGCCGCCAACCAGCTCCGCTGACGCCAACACCATGGTAGACTCGGAAGATGCTGGCTCTGACTGTGACATGCCCGATCTCGAGACCGTTTACGATACTTCTGATGAGGAGGGTTATCCTTCGATATACCGCCGCGAGTACTAGATATTAGGCTACTGATAGATTTGTATGACATGCTACTGCTACACATGCTCAAGACTGATGCCCAATATGAACAATTATGCGCTTTTTTTGGTGTGACCCGCTTGACTCGTATGATCCACAGTAGACCCGCAACCCGCCATTTGTTCTCGTCTCATGAGGACCCTGACCCAGACTTAGCACAGATCCGCAACGTAGGAGACTCGGACCCGTGTGATCCGAACCTGCAGGTCGAAGTCCGGGTTTTCTGTGGGTCGACCCGTGAAAGACTCGGACTCAGACCCAGCCTTA
>MNAD01001247.1:0-10244 GCA_001895945.1 Trametes pubescens | reverse complement strand
GCACGCCTATGACCGAACACCGGTGTTTCCGTTGAGGTCCACCTCTGCATGAACACAGTCGAGCGTATGTGGTGGTTGAGACGGAAATGTGAGGAGTAGTGTGTGGCTCACAACGGCGTTGATAGCATGAAAAACGGTACTCAAAGCAACGTATGACAGAATACCTCGTAAGCCATGACGGCTCCCGACATCATAGGAACGCTTGTGCCTGCAGCATCCACAAGCGCGCGTACTCCCCTTGCCGCTTCAGCAGCTCATCGTGTGTACCCGCCTCGACGACGACAGAGTCGTTCATATATCTGTTCACCCACCATCAGCAACCTGTCGTAATGGGGTGGGGTGGATGGAGGGCCTGGGGGGAGACTCACAGTATGAGGTCCGCGTGTCGCGTGAGGTTGCCGAAACGATGAGACGAGAACACCATTGTCTTGTTTCCCCGTAGCTCGCGCAGTCGCGCGAAGAGATCTTCCACATTGTGATGAGCATGGCAGCTATACAAATACAATTCTGGCGCTGGCGTAAAATCACCACTTTTCGTGGTGCTATAAACCAGATCTTTCAACCTTATTTTGCTGTATCTCACTATGTTGGTGAAGTGGGCAGAAGTAGTGACTGCACACCATTTTCTAGGTGAATTCCGATACTGGGTGATTCACTCTATGTTGCATTACAGATTTTGCTATAGCATGTATAACACACATTTGATAGGAATGAACAGTGATATCATTAAACAACACACAGATACATGCACAATATATATATGCTAAGAACATGCAGTAGCATGGGGCATGCATGGACAGGACACAGGACGCAGAGTATATGTGAGCATGCACAAGTGGGATGTGGGGTATGCACAAGTGTATGCAAGCCACCGTGTGGATGTGAACATGTGCGGGCCAGACACCTGGATGCTGCATGGCAGAGAGAGGGCTAGACATCGTGAAGAAGATGCTGGATGCTACACAACGCATGCACAAGCGTGGGCGCAACACAGACAAGACATAGGCAAGGCACAGATGGAGCACAGGAGCCATAGAGACACAAGCAAAATGCAGAGGGTGCAAAGGCGCAGGCAGGGCACACAGGGCCAGGTGGCAGAAACACGAGATGCAAGGGCATCAATGCATCTGTTATTATGCCACTGCCCGGGGGCCTCATTTTCGTGTTTTTACAGTGCAGCACTTTTGCAGTGTTTTCCACATTTCCGTGGCATGAAGCTTTCACAGCACTTCCTGCAGCCTCACAAGAAGGTCTCGTGGTGCACCCCATGCTTTCGTGACACCCACAATGCACTGCTGTCCACCCCAGCATGTGCGGTGATGCACCCAAGTCTCCCATAACGGTCGCTAGGACATCGGGGTCAAAGGGCCGAGAGGACGAGACCTGAAAGGTGACTTGTAAGAAGCAAGGAGAATCGAGTACGATCCCGAGTTCCCTACGAACACGGTGGGCACTCAGAGGGACTGAGTGAGCTTATCGCTCCTGGCCAAGAAGAGGGGGGGAGGACACTGTTTGGGGCCTTTGGGGAACACCACGTACTGCGTGATGCTCTGTCGGGGCTGTCTCGCACACCATCGGGGAAAGGTCTTGGGGGTGCGGACACTGGTTGGGGATGCGGATGCGAGTCGGGGACACAGATGAAGGTCGGGGACACAAACACTGAAAGGTCTCTAAGTCGCTGTCGGGGTCACGGTCGCAGGTGTGGTCACAGTTGCAAGCACAGTTTTCTGAGATCTGAAGGGGTAAGGGAATCTGGATTGTCCAAAGGCTCGGGGCCCGTGTATATACAGGAAGGGCCGGAGCTGTAGAATAAGATAAGGAAAAAGGTAGTGTTGCTGGGTCCTGTCCTAGGACCACTGAAGGACCGAGGACTGGACCAGGACTGGACCAGTTAGGACCGCTTTTTGGTTCTGGTCCTAAGTGGTCTTGTCCTGGTCCTGGTCCTTGGTCCTGGTTATCCAGGATATTTTGAGGACCACCTAAGACTGGACAGGACTAAGGCTGAACACGGGTGAGGATCCTAGCTCGGATGGACCCACGGAAACGGGACCCACACCTGCAGGTCACGGCTCACTCGGATGCAGGTGTCCGGGCCCCGGATCAGGCGTGGATCTGGGTCGAGATGTTGCATCGCAGCCAACTAACCGTGGGTTACCCGGATCCATGGGCGTTGCCAAGGTATCCCAGACATATGATATTAGACAAAACATTCTGATACTATAGAGTCAACCAAAGGAGGCATTGGAAAACATGCGTAACAAAAGCGTATGTATGACTAAAAGTCGCCTATTTCTAACTCAGCGCTAGTTGGAGAGACCAGGGGCGGCATGTCGTCGTTGCTATCGGCGGTGTTCGCAGTGGCACAGCCGCGAGGCGCTAAGTCATCGCGATGCACCGACTGGTCATTGCGCAAGGAGCGCCGGTCGGCTGTGTTGTTACCGATTGGGTGAGGAGCAGAACGGGCGATGGGCTGGGTATCGATAGGGGGTGGGGCCGCGTGCACACGCCGCAGCGCTGATGGGTTGTTCCGAATGAGCTCAGCTGACGTGAGCGCGAAGAGGTCTGTAGGATCGTGGAAGAGGGCCTGTAAGGCAGCCAGGGCATGGCATTAGTCAACATACATGCAATGTGTGAATATAACAGACATACCGCAGGCAGGAGAAATTGCATCCACAACACCGCCACGGCGATCGCCTCATCAGCGCGGTCGCCCTCTGACTGAGAGAGTGCACCCTCGACGAGCTGTATGACTAGCTCGCTGAGGGTATCATCATCGACGCCGGGTGATTGAGTGGTGTTCGCCCGGAAGATCAGGAATAAGTCGATCAGGAGGGCGGCTTGCTCCTCGCTGACGAAGTTGTTGGGGAGCATCGTGCCGCGGACGATCCGCAACCATCTGTCGCACAGGAGCACAACAATGTGTCCATAGTTGAAGGTCGGGAGGTTGAACTGTATGCGTGGCAGTCAGCACAAGGACGAGAGAGTGGAGTAGCAGCGGGTGCTCACTGTGAAGACCTCGTCGCTGTCGTACGCGTAAACCGTGAGCGACACACTGTACTCGGGCGATCTCAGAGTAGGGCTAGACCAAGTGTCCACGCGAAGAACCATTTGGGCTTTGGTGAAAGGCATGCTGTTACGGTAGGAGCTTGGATGTGTCGGAGAGGAGAGGGAAGTGGTGATGCTCGCCTGTAAAATATCGTACATTCTTATAGCTTTGCCCTGTTGCGGCAGAGCCCCCCTTTGTTGCATGCAAACATGTCTTGCACAAAGGCGAGGGTGCTTCGGCCGGAGAAAGAATTCGTCCAAAGGTTGTGTCGTCCGATGGGATCCGTGCATGTCTTCCGGCTGCTGTAAGACGACTCCCGAGACTCGCCGCCTACCGCGTAAGGCTGGCCACGGATCTACTCACGGGTGACCCAGATCCGTACCCATAGGTCACCCAAAATTTTGAACTCTGACCCAGACTCATACAGGTCGAATCATAGCAGAGACTCGGATCCACGGACCCAAACCCACAGCCTGCGGGTTGACCCATGAACCGATCCGAACCTGTACATACCTGCATGAGTCTGTGAGTCAAACTTTGATTAACGCGTTTTTACACCGCTATGAGTGTGCATTGTTGTATCAATTGCCATGCAGGACCTCGTAGCATTCAAACAAGCCCAATTTCATTCATATCCAGGCCATATATATGTGTCTATGTTGAGCTATGTACTCAGGGGGAGATGGTACTATAGCGCCATCGTTCGTGGATGGAATATTATGAGAGCTCACCATATATTGGCGCTCAATGATAGAAATATGGGTGTACCGTTTGCATAGCGCTGCGCAAACTGTGCCGAGCGGGACGAGTCCATCTTTCGGTGGGCGGAGGTGCCATTGTACTGATTGTACGTCCGCAGCGCGTACGCTAACCGTTCCGAGACACGAGGTTGTGAATGCGCACGGTTTGACCTTTCGAACGAGCCAACAAACGCCCAAATCGGCCAACGGAAGGTCAAGATACATGGATCATCTCCCGCTCATAGTTGGGCGAGTTTCTGCTAAGGTTGAACCGTCCTCGGCGCCCGCCAATTCATTAAAGCGCTCGATATGCTCTTGAGGGGTTCCTAAGAAGCTAAGACATGCACAGGCATAACAAGATCATAGACATAGTAAAAGAGTTAGTTATACAACAGTCAAGGACGTCATCTAGGGTACTACTTCATAACTGCTAATACATTCTACTAGTCGAGCTCGATGACCTTGCTCCCCGATGCCACCGATGACGCCTTTGATCCAGTGTTGCGCGCACGGGGCCGGGAAGGACCCGCTCTGCTCGTGGCCGCCTGTATCACCGGATCATCAACTTCAGTGTCAGCCACTGAAGCAGAGCTGCCGCCCCGCTCTGGCATGTACTCGGCAAGCACGTCAACACGAGCCTTGCCGTTTGAACCCTGTAGAAGAGGGAGCACCGTCGCCTCCGTGATAATACCTTCAATCCTGCTCCAAGAGCCCAGGAGTGTCGCAGCACGGACGGACTTGTCGGCGAGTGAGTGCCGGAGCTTTGTGACTGTCAGGCCGCCTTGAGAGAATGCCCTCTCCGCGTCGGTCGACGTCGCTATCAGGAGCTTAAGTTAGTATCTCGAACACACTCGGGTGCGTGAGGCGGTAGGCACGTACCTGGGATTGACAGGAAATCCAATGCCATCCGTGCGAGATCGGCCATGCCGGGGTCGTCGGTACCCTTCTCGAGGGACGTCCAGTACGCGAGCGGGTCCTTGATAGTCGACGATGGCGGCGACTCGAGATACATGTCGAGATTGTCGATGTTGGTCTGTCCGGCGTCGCCGCTGATCGACGCAAACATTGCGGCAGAGTTGGGGCCTGGAGCCGCCTGTCAAGCAAGTACAGCATGTCAGTACAACATGATTACAGTGCTGATAGTGCGGAACGTACCGAGCGCTGCGCGCTATGGTGTCCGGGGTGTGTGCGGGAGCCGTTAGGAGGTGCCCCGGTGTTGGCATTGTCCGCGTGCGAGCCACGACCCTTGTAGTTCGAGGTCCACTCGGCCTTGATGACGTCGAGTGCCTCCTCGATCCAGGCGGCCGGCCAGTTCTTAAGATAGAAGTACTGCGTCTTGTACCTGGGATTGAGAACTGCGACACAGGGTGGATCAGCGAGTGGAATGCATAAGAGATGACAGTGCACATACTCATTGCGACGCGATAGATGATCGTCTCGTCGGTCTTCTCATAGTACTTGTCCAGGATCATTCGTCCGCGCTTGGCCGCCGCGCGTATAGCAGGCAGCTGATTTGGGTCCTCGCTCCACTCGTCGACGTGTTTGGTGAGGATATCGATGTATGGGATAACTTCGTGGACGAGCGCACGACTGCTGTACGAGATCTTGTGGGTCGAGAACAGGAACGGCTGCAAAAGAGATGGCCAGTGTCAGTCAGGCGTATGTGCATTGGACACACACGGCAGTGGAACTCACATCTAGCAGCAGGCGCAGCTGCTCAATAACGACCCACTCCTCATCGGTGAGGACGTAGCGGCGAAGACGAATCCCTCGAGGCTTGTTGAACTGTGCCTTGTCGCACAGTTCACTGAGGACAGCCTTCATCGTGACGGCACGATTGAGGACCTCGACGACGGTATTCCAGCACGTCTTTACCGACCGGACGAGGACCTTGCATGGCAGCTTGGATTCAACGGCGAGGGTCTCGAGCTCCGCGCGTACGGTGGGGCTGTTCCAAACCTTCTGCGACAACTTCATGATCTATAGCACAAATTTTCAGTCAGTACACTGCCACTGCAGTTTGATGAGCTCTCTACCTTCTCGACGGCAAGGATGCCCTGTTTGATATCCGCAGCATCGACCACAAGGTCAGGCTCATCGTCCTCGAGCCCGTCCAAGAGCTCCTCGTCCGCGGCGTCGCGGTCCTCCGTCGTCTCATCTCGGGGCTCCTCTGGCTCCTCATCAACGTCGTTGTCATCAAGATTGGCCAAGTCCGCGTCAACATCTGCAGGAATAGCTCCCGCGCGCGGTGCGCTGCGTTTGCGCGAGAACTGGGAGACAATTGCCTGTGGGAGTTTGTAAGAATCAATATGCACGAAAGCAGCTAGTAGTGAATGCGTACCTTGACGACGAGGTTTAGGGTGTGTGCGAAGCACCTGACGCGAGCCTTGCGACCGCCGAAGCTCGGGACACGGCGGTGCATCTCGTCGAGCATAGTCGAGTTGTTGTCAGCGTTGTCACAAGTCACTGCAAGGAGCTGTGTGAAGGCGGAGGGCGGTAATGTTAGTGTGAGCCCCGCAGACTGTAATAGCAATAGCATACCTTCTTCTCGATGCCATAGGCCTGCAGGCATTCAATCAACTTGGTCCCGAGATATGCGCCATCGTGGGCCTTCGTGAGCCTACATGTGCCATACAGAAGGTGAATAAAGTGGCCGACGCGAAGAAAGGGAATGGTGGGGCGTACTTGATGAAGTCGAGGATGAGATGTTGGATCTCATGCGCCTCCTGCCAGTGTACCGTTACACCGAGGAATGCGATGACGTTGGGAGACGTCCACCCATCGACACAGATATGCAACTTGCCGGGGTGCGAGAGGAGCTTGGCCTGAACGCGCTCACGGCTGTCCTCGACGATCTTCCGGACGTCCCGAGACACGGTCTTGCGGGAAGGGACCTCGACTTTCGGGTAGAGCATACGGAGGAGCTCGCGGAACTCCGGATCCTCCACGATCGTGAACGGGTGATGGCGGCGAGCACACCAGAGCGCGAGAAGATAACGCACGCGCGCGGCCGAGTACTTGATGCCATGCGCGTAGTCGTCGATAGTCTGGCCTTCAGGCGCTTTCTTGCCCTCGCATGACTTGAAGTGGCGGTTGAGATTGCTGGTGGACTCGTCATAGTCCGCACGGTCGACCTTCTGTGAAGGATACCTGGAGCGTATCCAGCGAGTCAGTGGTGCACACGTGTGAACAGAAAGTCGGATATACTCACGTCCTGCAACGGAAACGGTGTATGTACGGGCCGTTCGTCCCGAGCTGAGGCGGGATGATCTCGGGCTTCTTGAAGTGCTTGTACACGTCCGAGCGCCACTTGTCCATGAGTTTCTCTATTGCAAAACGGGTCAGTTGTTGCTTAAGAACGAGCGGGTGGAGCAAGAGCAACTTACCGAGGATGTCCTCGGGGGTTTGGTTGGCATACTTTGCCAGGTGTATGGCACGCCTCGGGGGGATCTTGGCGGCGGCGGCGACGGCTCCAGTCACGCCAGCTTCCAACGCGACTTGCTGGGCTCTCTCAGCCACGGCGGAGATGCCGCTGTCGGAGCCAGCGTCACCAGCGTGTGTGCGCGAGTCCGAGTCCGAGTCGCTGAGGTCGCCCACGGTAGACACATCCTTGGGCTTCTTCTTGACCTGGCGGTGGTTGTCGGTGACCGGAGGAGCGAGTTCATCACCAGACTGCGTCTCGCGGCGGCGTTTACCTGCAGCTTTGGACGAGGGGGCTTGCGACATGGTGAGATGCGGAGGCACAAGGTTGACAGGCTGGTAGGAGGATGTGAGCAACGGTGGAGCGATGAGGAGCAGACTGCGGGAGTCTACTTACCTAGGATACACTGTGTGTCCCGTTTATATATGCGTGTGCGTCCGATCTGGACCGCTAATTGAGTCTGCATTGTGTCCGGGACCTCAACTGCGTACTCACCTCCTTTGTCGCTCTTGCCGACTCAAGACGGCACCTGTTGAGATTGTGAGGATGAGCAAGCGTGTCACGTTCAAGATAAAGCGGCTTACTGATGTGCTTCATCAGCAGTCGATCTGCCAAGTCGTCGTGCGGAGGCACCCTTCGAACATGTTCAGCTAGATGTGCCTGTCCAGCGTGGACCGCAACCACGTTCCGCACTAATCTCGGCGGCCTTGTAGAGTACGCACATGTTGCATATCAAGTGGTAACCCTCGGTTGGGTGGTCTGATATGCGCTTGGATCGTTCATGAGGATACCGAGCATGGGTGGCCTCTTGGAACCCTCAGAATACGCCGGGAGGGCCGGGCTTGCTGGTCGAGATGTAAATACAGACATTACACGAGAGGAGAGTGAGGAATGAGAGAGTATGGGGGAGTTGGGGTACGTGGGGGTACGTGGCAATGAGCGCAGGCGCTGTGTAGGTGTCCGTGCGCAAAGCGTCAACTGTGACAGCTTCGATACCCACGGGGAAGCTCTGCACTATGGGACGAGCACAGCGGTGCACCCCGACTGTGTTTGCCTCCTCATCTGACCCTACCCTCACACTCCTTCCTGCTCGCTATGTCTATTCTACCTATCTTCTAAGTACCTGAGCACACTCGAGTCCATCTACACGTGGCGCACTATGATCCTACAAACCTACCAAATTGGGACAACCTACAGCAATCGCAAGGGAGTCATCGGCGCTTCGGTCCCATGGCCCGCAAAATTGGGCCAATGCTCAAGACACGCGGTTAACACGGCCGTGTTATCGCGAGTCGGAGAGGTCAGTTGCGGCGCAGACTAGCCGAGGATAGTTCTGCTTGCACGCAGGAGCACGCGTGCAGCGGATCGGCACCAGGTACCGTGCAGTGCCATCTTTAACCAGTCCAAGTTCGCGCTGAAACACTCACACAGGATTCGCGAGACTGGCGAGCTATGGGGTGGGCTGATAAGCACCACCGGTCCATGCTGAGAGAGCGAAGGTCGGCTCTCCAAGTCTACGCTGGCAGCGTACTAGAGCTGATATTCAGCGCCTTGCAGATTCCGCTACCGCCCACCGTTCCCCGCGCATCCTACCACCATGATCGACGAAGCTCGCATCTACCTCCGCCTCGACTCGGGAACCCGTTCGCAGCCCCTGCCGCCCCCAACGCGGGTCCTCGCACTGGTGATTGAAGGCGGCGGCAACGCACTTACAGTGAGTCTCTGCCGCGCACATGTCTGACGAGTTTGGAGACTAATCACCTTCATTGATAGATCATCCTGCCCGTGCGGAGCCTCACGCACATTCCGCGTTCCCTCATCAAGGGGTGGATCGCGCTCCTAAACCACCCGTTCACCGAATGCGACGTCAGCGACGACCAGCGCGAGCTGCTAGCTGACCTCTTCGCGGCGTATCAAGCCTTCGTGTGGCGGGCACCGAACGTACAGCGGAGCGCCTTCCGAGGCCTCGCTGAGATGCTGATTAAGGCTGCATTCGACCTCGATCCTCTGGAGGCTGCGGACGAACACCTCCGGGGTGTGGTGAGCTGGCTCCATGCACATCTGCCCGAGGTATGTCGTCTGTCGATTCAGCGGCATTCTATTCATTACTCAACGCCATATCTAGGACATCTTTCCCCCTCCTGGTGATCCGCTCGCGATCCCGACCATCTCTCCCGTCCACGACAACACCGTGCCCTCTCAAGACACTCCTCCCCTCACCCGTGACTCACGCTCGCACTCTGGCGACTCGCGCTCGCGCTCTGGCACTAGCGACGCACGCACACGCGCTGGCGATGCGCACACGCACTCCGGCGCTGGCGACTCCCGCAGCTCACACTCAGAGGACACGCCTGCCGCGCTTCTCCAGGCGATCCTCTCCGATGACGCCAGCGCTGCAGAGTTCCTCAGTGCCATCCTTCCGGAGGGCATGCGTGCGATTCCTGACGTTGCCGGCTCCGCGGCGTTCCTCCGTGGCCTGTTGGCCGAGGATGCTGACGCTGCTGAGGTCGTCGTGGCGGCTGCTGGTGCACAGGACGCTGCTGAGGCCTTTCTGCGTGCTGCCCTCCCAGAGTACGCTCCCGATGTATCTCCGCTCGTCCGTCCACAGCCGCCAACCAGCTCCGCTGACGCCAACACCATGGTAGACTCGGAAGATGCTGGCTCTGACTGTGACATGCCCGATCTCGAGACCGTTTACGATACTTCTGATGAGGAGGGTTATCCTTCGATATACCGCCGCGAGTACTAGATATTAGGCTACTGATAGATTTGTATGACATGCTACTGCTACACATGCTCAAGACTGATGCCCAATATGAACAATTATGCGCTTTTTTTGGTGTGACCCGCTTGACTCGTATGATCCACAGTAGACCCGCAACCCGCCATTTGTTCTCGTCTCATGAGGACCCTGACCCAGACTTAGCACAGATCCGCAACGTAGGAGACTCGGACCCGTGTGATCCGAACCTGCAGGTCGAAGTCCGGGTTTTCTGTGGGTCGACCCGTGAAAGACTCGGACTCAGACCCAGCCTTA
>MNAD01001244.1:18938-36157 GCA_001895945.1 Trametes pubescens | reverse complement strand
CACGGCAAGCATTCAAAATTTCCGGGACCCCAGACAGGCTTGAGGAATTTGACCCACAGCGTCGCTGTCATGATAGTGTCGCTGCGATGGTCTGAAGTAAGGAATCCGAACTTCCTCGAGAATGTCAGCGGGACAATGGTATTGAACCTTTCCGTAACATCGGAATCCTACTGGAATATGGGTGGTATCTAGAGTGGCATTACAATGGCATGTAACAACTCTTTCGACACTTCAAAAGATGTGCCACTCAATTGGAATATACATGACATACCGGATGTCTTTGCCATTCCACTGACAGCCTTTGGAATCATTTTGACATTGTGGATGTCACTCACATGGTGGGCGCATTCCGAGTGTATGTCATACCCTTTGAAACTATCAATGTCCTTTGCACAGTCTTTGGCGCAGACACGCCATTGACTGACAGCATTCCAGCGCAATGTCGGTGTAATTCCACGGTAATAGACTAACAGCATTCCTAGGAGTTTGTCATCTACGCGTAAGTTCAAATTACAAGCGCGATGACATTCTTCAGGAATTCGTAATGACAGCCGCGCTGTCGGTCAAATTCCTATGGCCTGTCGGGGGTCCTGGAAATCTAGGATGTTTCCCGTGCAGATCACCGCGCCGGCGGTCTGTTCCTAGTGAGCTTCATGTGCGGCGAGACCCTCGGATGAGACGGATGCTCACGAATTCCTTGCCCCTCCCTCTCCAATCCCGCCGCCACATTCTGTACGCCAAACTCACTGCCTCGGACTGCATGATTTGAGTGTTGTATACGTGCCTAACAGGGCGATTCTCGAATCCTCAGCAAGCTCGTATTGTCAGAAGACTGGACGTACGTCTCGAGATCGCCCGTCAGCCTGAAGTTCTCGTTCATGACGACCGCGAAACGACGCTCGTGGTTCCCCGCGCGGCTATGTTGAGCCATGAGCTTGGACTGCGCCCAGCGCTCCTTGACGTTCCCGTCCAGCCAGTGGTCGACCGTCCTGATGTCCAGGAATGACGGTATACCAAACTCGCTGCGCACCGCACACCATGAATACTAGCCATGCGCGCGAAAGGGATGGGTACGGTACCTAATGAAACGCCCGTTCCGGAATGTATACTCCTGCCACGGACGCTCCATGCCCGCCTAGATATCCCACTGGTGGATGTCGCCGACGGTCGGGTCGGACGTGTCGCAGCCTTCCCCGCCATACGGCGAACTGCGATGATACGGAATCGGCGGGTCGCACAGCGCGGCGACGATCCCCAGCAGGATGTCCTCGTAGAGAATGCGCGCGGGGAGGTCGGCGACATCTGTCGGCGCATGTCAGTGTGACGCAGGGTAACCGAGGATAGCGATGGACGCGACGAACCGCCCCACTGGAGGACTTGTTGGTAATCTGTGCGGATCTGTCAGCGTGGGTTCTGTCGCCGCAGAGACCGTCGGCGCGCAGCTCGCCTTCGTTATTGCCGCAAAACAGGGTGAGCGACGGATGATGTCTCAGGCGTATAACGTTGTCTTCGGCTTCTTTTCGCACATTCTCGATAAATTCTGGATGTGCAGGGTATACTCCACAAGCAAACTGAAAGTGTTGCCAAACTAGAATGCCCAGCTCTAATGACACAGAGGCCTCAATCCAGTGACAATGTAATGGGAACGCTGGGGGCGTACTGACGCAGATGTCGTAGAAGCAGTCCGGCTTGTACACGCCACCGCCCCAGAGTCGAACCATGTTCTGATTCCCGTCGCGGAGTAACGTGAGCCATGCGCGGTAATCTTCTGCGCGTAGCTCGGTGAGGATGCTATGGGCAGGTATCCAGTTCGAACCTAGTACAAACGAGACATCGTGAACTGCTGCGTATGCAGAGTACATAGAGTTTTATGACATACCTCCCATGAACATTCGGACACCGTTCACTTCGAACAGGAATGTCGTCCCCTTCCCATGGCGGTCGGGTTCCTCCAAAGGTTCTTGAACGAGTTCGACGCGACGAAAACCCACCTTCTTGGTTTGCCTGTCCAGCCATTCAAAGTCCTGGAGACCAGGATGCGTTAAGTAACCCCGCCCAGCCGCTTAAAATGTACCTACATCTGACAAGAGCTCCACAACTACATCGTACAGCGGATGCTCTCCACAACTACATCGTACAGCGGATGCTCTCCGTATCCCACCGGCCACCACGGCTGGACCTGCTGCGAAAAGTCCGAGTCGACGATCCCCTCCAGCGTTATGTCATATTCTACTGGTGGATTGTCGTACTCCTCAAAGAAGGTATCGAGGACCCGGGTCCCGTCAAGCACGGTGACTCGGAGATATCGCGCCAACCATACGTCTCCCGCCAAGTTCGCGTCTACTTTGAGGGTAGCAGCAAGCTCCGGCGCGGGGGACACAAGTGCGTGTGTATGGACCGATGCGATGCGCGCAGTATATGCACGCAGCTTGATGGGGCGATATGGCCCACAGGTCATTAGCTCAGGACCCTGCGATACTAGTCTTCAGCGGCGAGCTCCGAAAAATACAGGTAGAACGCACCCAATCCCATCTGCGAGTTGTGTCTGAGTGAGCAGGCATTTCAGCGAAAAAAAGAGTGAGCTTACCTCCAACAGTACTGGGCTTTGCGGAGGTAGACTCGGCTTGGGTCTCCGAGGTTGGTGGAGCCAGCGCGCACGCGTCCATAGTGCGCCTCCAACTTTTTCGATAGAGAAGAAAGCTGAGATCCACCCCTGTGCACTGCGGGTCTTGCAAGCTCAATGGCAGCACACGGGGCCTCTTCGACGGGTACCTCGGACCGTATGATATATACTTTCACGATGTTGTGGATTTGTGAACTGTCCCTGTGATGCTATGCGATGCATTTCTGCTCTCTTCTAGTGCGACACCTAGGAACGGCTGAAGGAGGGTCTTCTTGAGTTGTATGCGTTGGTTGACGTGTTGTGCGCATACGGATCTCTCATCCACGATGAAGACCACCGGTTTTCAAACGTCAAGCAGTATTTTCGTGGAAACACGGCACGTTGTCCATTCTATTTCAATGGGGACCAGTATACGGTGCACTATGGATAGTACATGCTACGACCACTCACAAACCATGGGCAATGTCCTCCCCCGATCTCGACCCGTCCTTCACCAGGAACCTGAATCGCCAGACGGGCCGTATGCCACGCAACCCCCTTTAGAAGAGCCGCGCAGGATGTTAGGGGAGTGATGCTCTGCCCAGGGAATGAGGCGTCACGAAGGTCGAAGAGAGCATTCAGCGAGCCAATTTATCTGGGCGTAGTTAAGAAAGTGAGGCGCGCGTGGCCCTCTATATAGTGTTCGGGGTTTTCCGAGCTCGATCTAGATGGCGCACGGACCCGCCCCACGGGGCGCCTGTGGCTCATGGTCGCGAACGTCGTTGTCCACGACGGATTTTCCATTGCTTGTAGGCCGCTAACGACGACGACGAAGACAATGACGATGTGCTCGATGCGTCTCTCGCCTCACCCGATGGCTTCTGGGCTCTGGCGACGCTCGAGAACTGGTGTGCTGGTCGACATATACGGTGGTACCGCAGTACCCCACCCACCCTCCTGGTCTTCAGACTGCTGCGGTACTCCTGCGATTGGCCGACTTGGAGCTTCCTGGCGACTATGTATACGACGCTGAACGACTTGCGAGCTTGTGTCCACAACCTGTACCACTCTGTCCCCAGAAGATACAGCCTCGCACGATTTCCGAGCGTTGTACCCTCGAGGCACGGCCTTTGTCTTCATCTCCAGCACCGGATCCTGGCTTCTTGCGGCGAGGCCAATCAACCGCCTTTGTCCTCGGCTGCGGCTATATAAACTGCTTCTTTCTATCGCGCGTCCGAATACACCTTTCATCCGCTTTCACCCAACATCAACCAGTTCTCCTTCACATCGCACGTTCACACATATCCTTTCATCCGCGACCACCACCATCTCCGCACCACACGCCGGCCACACCCCTCACCCCATCTGACTTACACCCTACACAACCACACGTCATGGCAATGCACACAAATATCGAGCACGCTATCGCCGCCGTGAAGGGTCGCGGGCACGAGCTCACCGTGCCGAACGTGCTCGCCGCCTACATAAACCACATTGCCCCACATATCGCGCCTGAGGACGCCGCCGACGAGAACTCACTCGCGCAGGCCGCAATCGTCTCGTTCGAGCGTGCCATGGACAAGTACCCCGCGCCATCGCCCCCGCTGCCCGCCACCGCCAGGACACGGGTATTGGCGAAGACCACGCCCGCAGCTCCCGCGGAAGTGGCGCAGGACGCAGTGGGGAAGCGCATGTTCTGCGCGGAGGTCACGAAGCTCAGGGACGAATACCTGCGTGCGCTGTTGCGTGTCTCGGAGTACGACACCGGCGCGCAGGGCTGCACATGTCTTTCGTGCGGGTGCCTGCTCAAGGTGCGCAGTGATCAGGTACGCAAACTGGACTCGGGGGACGAGGACGGAGTGGACGTCGTGCAGCCTGTGCGGAAACGCCGTACCCGTGAGTAACGTTGTGGCTATGAGTTTGCGCCGATGCTGACTGCGTATTCGGGTTACAGGGAAAGCGAACATGAAGAAAGGCCGGGCTGTGAAAAAAGTGCCATTCGATCCGTATGCGCCGTCGACGAGCAGGGTGGCTATCTAACTTTGCCCTTTTTTCTCCCATGCCTCCCTCCTCCCGCTTCTCCCTTTCGCTGTTTCACTTATGCATCACATCCAGTGTATTCCTGTTCTCTGATCCCTCTCCGCTGTATTCCATGGACACCCTCTCCAGATGTATCGATACCTTCGCGTCGTCCGTCAATATCACGTATTTCTGTCTCTGACCCCAGCCCGCAGACATCCCATATTCAACCTAGCCCGCCACACTCGGAGTCGCGGATCGCCACATCACGGTGAGGGTCGCTGCGGCATTATGGGCGCTCCATGACATCACATTATCGCAGATGCACCTCGCACACTCGCGCTCCAAGGCGCGCGGCACCCTCCTCTTAACCCTCGCGCACCCAATCATGCTCGCAACCTTCCGTAATCCCTCCCCTCTTCCCGATTCTTACCTCTCGCCCCTCGCGCCCGCGCGGTCACAGCTATGCCGACACGCTCCTCAAGCAAGAGCGTCCCGCCCCCACTACCGACGCACACCGACCCCGCCGAGACGGAGTCGCGCCCGCGCCGCGCGTGGCTCACGAACGGCTGCATCCGCACGACGGTCACGCTCGTCATCTTCGCCGCGTACTTTGCGTGGACGTGGCCGTGGTACTTCCACCACGACGCGCCCGCCGCCCCGGAGCTCCCTGAGGCAGAGGCGGAGGCGCAGGTTACGCCCGTCGGCGCGGAGGGCGTGCTGCGCGCGCCGCCGTTGCCGGGGGTGCCGAAGAGCCTGCAGACGAAGTGGGCCCAGTACTCGCCGTGGCACGCGGTGGATGAGTACCGTGCGCCGCCTGCGGGGTGCAATATCACTCAGGTGAGTCTCAGTGCGCTGCGGGGGGAGGGGGGGATACGTTTGGGTCCTGCGCAGGTGGTGCAATTGGGATACACCCTCTTGGTCGTGTGAGCAGGGCGCGGGGATGTGATTGGTCGAGGGAGCGTTATCGTGTGCTGCGAACCCCGGTGACGAAAGCTTGAGCAAGTTTGGAATGCGTCGAAGCGCGTTCTCAGAGGATCTAGACTTCCTATGATGCATTCGCCGCTGCAAACGTAGCCAATGAGCCAGGCACTTCGAGCTCTCACCGCCACATATTTATTGCCCGCGTATTGAACTGACACCTTTTCTCGGATAGGTCAACATAGTGCGTCATTTCCTCTAAGTCTGTCACTAGCATCCGCCGATACGAGTTCGCCCCTTGTACAGCTGCAACGCCATGGAGCGCGCTTCCCGAACGCGGAGGACGGCGAGAACTACGCGTTGGCGGTCGAGCATCTCGCCGCCGCCGATAAGTTCCGCGACAAGCGGCTCAAGTTTCTCGAGAAGTACGAGTACGAGCTCGGTGCTGACGACCTAGTGCCGTTCGGAGCCGCTCAGTGAGTACCTCTCATTGTATGTTTCCATGCGCACTGGTGCTGACTGAAGTGTGTGTAGGACCTTCGAGGCGGGACAAATTGCGTTCAAGCGATACGCGCATCTCGTGAACTCGACACAGATCCCGTACGTTCGCGCCGCGGGTGCCCCAAGGGTCATCTCCACCGCTACGAACTGGACCGTCGGATTCGCGGCTGCCAGCCACCAACGCCACCAGCCCTACCTTAACCAGATCATCTCCGAGGAGGTATGTGTCCGTTCGCAATCTTACTTATGGCTACCCGCAATTGACTGCGCACACACCGTAGTACAACAATACGCTGAACAACGACTGCCCTAACGCGAACAACGGGTCGCGCGAGACGGGCATCTGGGTATCGCGCTTTGCGCCCCCAATCGCGAAGCGGCTGCTGAAGGGCGCGCCGGGAGTGAACCTCACGAACATGGACATATTCAACCTGCTCGCGATGTGCCCGTTCGAGAGCGTCGCGAAGGAGGCGCTGAGCCCGTTCTGCGCGATGTTCACCGAGGACGACTTCCGCGCGTTCGAGTACACCGGCGATCTCGAGAAGTACTACAGGACCGGGTACGTATCTTTGTGAGGCCCCACTTCTTCTGCTGACCGCGCGCTGCTGCAGATACGGAGAGCCGCTGGGCCCGATCCAGGGCGTGGGCTACGTGAACGAGCTGCTCGCGCGGCTGACGGAGACGCCTGTCAAGGACCGCACTACACACAACGCGTCGCTCGAGTTCCCGCTCAACCGCGTGTTGTACGCAGACTTCACCCACGAGAACCTCATGGTCGCCGTCTACGCTGCGATGGGGCTCTTCAATATCAACAAGCCCCTCGACCCTCGCCATCTGCCTGCCCCCGACCACCCCGCCGGGCAGACGTGGGTCGCGTCGCGCATGGTGCCGTTCTCGTCCCGGATGGTCGTAGAGCGGCTGGCGTGTGTGGGCGTGGAGCATGGGCGCGTGGGTGAGGGCGCGTACGTGCGCGTGCTCGTGAACGACCAGGTGCAGCCGCTGGAGTTCTGTGGGGGAAAGGGTGGCCTGTGTACGCTCGAGAATTTCGTGCAGAGCCAGGGGTACGCGCAGAGGAGCGGTGGTGGGGACTTCGACGAATGCTATTGAGGGCAATACGGGTGTTGACAATTGAGCAGCCACTATCAATTAATATTCCCGGAATCTCGACCACCCTGGCCACTGCTTCAGTGCTTCCGTCACGCGGGTACTATGCGCGGCCGCAATCGTCCCCTCACCACGCGTCAACCTCAGCAACCGCCCCCGACCACATGCCAGACAGCCACATTCTACTGTTACAAAGGTCTGTCCCACTGCTCGTCGTTTGATGTTATCATGTAACAGACGGCCGATGCGCCGTACGAGTGCTCTGACAAACACCTTGCCGACCGCGGGGCGACGCCGAACAACGAGCGACACATGAAGATTCCGAGCGGTCGCTCGAGACCGGTACCGTGTTCTTCACTGCCCCAGAAACTTGGACGTCGCTCGGCAGCAATCTACTTGCACCGCTCGCAGCATAACGTTCAATGTCCGCAAGACGCTGCGCCCCCTTCCTGGGGCCTCATGTCGTGCGCACTGGATTCCCGGGGAAGCTCGGATCGCCTCACAGACTAGGGCAGCCATATAAATGCCATGGTGTCAGTGGGGGACGACTGTGATGATTTCGCGAGTCTCCACCGTTCGCTGTCCTAAATCCCCTTCATTCCCCATCCTCAACCTTCGTTAGCCATGTTTCAGATCTCTGTCTCTTGTCCACCATTCTCTGCTAAGGAACGAACCGGCATACACACGCTACCGCCTAGGCCTTCGTCTGTCTGCCAGGCCTGTTGGGCAAATTTGTTTGACTTCCAGCTCGGGCTCCATTGCCGGGTGCCCAATCGAAGGGGACAATTTTCCAAGGCGCCGACCAATCGAGGCTCCCACCATACGTGTTCGACATCATTCGTGCAGCTGAAGTCCCAAGCCCTCGCAGGCTGTACGTGGTGCGGACTTATACTTGCGATGCAGATGGAGAACACTTCCACGGCGACGGAGGAGCCTGTAAATATCCGGGTAACCGTGAGCTGCAGTCTGATAACTTACAGCAATGTGCGCCCGAGCCAAATCCAAATGATTCAAATAACACTGGAGGATAAGCCTGGCTCCCAGGTATTTGCTGGGCTTGTACACACATATCCTGGTGCGTCACTCTGAGTATGCACCGGGAATAAGCAAGGACTCCAGTGGAAACTGATGGAGATTACAGACGACCCCGCGGCGCCCTATATCACCATGAAGAGTCCTATCCGAGACATTGCGTCGCCTCATCTCATAGCTCTCGCCCAAGAGTGTATCGACGAGTGCGCCAGCGGTCACGAAGACTGCGGTGCTTTCTCAGTCATCCTGGACCAGGCTGTCCTCCCCACCCGCCTCATAGACTGCGTCGACCCCACTCACCCACGGCTAGTAATGACGGAAAAGGACCAACGTGAAAGATACCTTGCGCTCAGCTACGTCTGGGGCGAGCCCCAACCCCATAGCACCGTCAGGTCCAACGTATCCGTGTACGAACGCGAAATCGACTTCTCGCTGCTCCCCGCCACCATCCGCGATGCAATATACGTCACACACGCTCTAGGATTCCGATTTCTCTGGGCGGATACCCTGTGTATCATTCAGGACGACGAGGAAGACAAAGGTCACGAGATCGGGAAAATGCGCCATATCTATCACTCTGCCCACGTTACGATTATCGCCGCCAGCGCGGAGAAGGTCAGCGACGGCTTCCTCCAGGCTCGATCGCACCTATCACAGTCGGCCTTGGATCCTCTTCACTCCGACTTTCGCGCGAGGGGTGACATCGTACTGCCCTTCATCTGTCCACAAGACTCTCCCACTTCAACGGGCGAATCGGGCGAATCGGAGGACCACATCGCTACACAACCGCCCGAAGTAGGGAGTGTGCGCATCGTCCCGGAAAGCCCACGCGATCCGCTACTGAGGAGTCTACGGTCCAGCTCCGAGCTAGGACCCATCGACTCGCGGAGCTGGTGTATGCAAGAGTACCTGTTGTCCCCGCGCTCCCTCATCTTCACTGCCCGGACACTGCAGTTCAGGTGCCAGACCGCCTCACGAAGCGTCGGCGACTCGTTGTGTAACATCGGTCCACGAAAGTCCGACCTGATCCCCAGCATGCTATTCCTCGAAGATCCGCCTCCGTTGTCGCCAGGCTGGGCGGGCGACTGGCGCAAAGTGCACAAGGCGTGGCTAGGGATCGTACGTGACTACAGTGGCCGTGCCACCAGTCTCCCGTCAGACAAGCTTCCTGCTTGCGCTGCCATTGCGGAGCATTTTCACCGTGCCATACGCTCGGACTACCTCGCGGGGATGTGGCGCGAAAGGCTTCTTCCTGGTATGTTGTGGTGGGCGTCTGATGGCGAAGAATTGCAACGCCCAACGGTGTTCCGGGCGCCGTCATGGTCTTGGGCGGCGGTCGATGGGCAACTTGGCTGGGACATATCTCATTCGGTCGCCTCTCAACACCCAGGTCCGAGCTCTGAAAGAATGCTCGCGGAAGTTGTCCGGTGCGATATCGTGCTTGAAGATGCTGCACTTCCATTCGGGCGAGTAGCGGACGGTTCCCTGATTCTGCGGGCAAGCTTGTTACGGTGCCGGGTGAGCGCGGAGCTCAAGCGAGCTAGTCCCGACTGGCCCTCGAGCCGTCGTATTTTGCTGCAATCTCCTCGACAGGCACAGCAACAAGATGGTGACGAGGTGGATACCGTGACGCAGCTCTTTGGGGAGGCCGTGTTCGATTGCAAAAATGACACGGACTCGGAGAACAAGAGAGTATGGGCTGTACCGCTTCTATACGACTGCCTCACTACGGACGGAATCAACCCGGACGAATGTGCTCACAAAACACAGGGGATCCTCGTCGCTCTTGCTGATCTAACCACCTCGGAGCTACAACCAGTGGGTAGGAGCATCTATCGGAGAATCGGCTTCTTCTGCCTCCCTTTCATGGCCCCGGAAAGATACGACAACCGGAAGAACGATCCGGCAGTCAAGCTACGGCAAGCTCTGGAGAACGGAGAGTATCTGTCAGAGGATATTACGCTCGTGTGAGCACCCCAGTGCGTGTCTTCGGGTTGGGGGATGCGAATTATGACTTGGCTGACCAAAACGCCTCAGTAGTCACGACTCGGTTGTTTCTTGACAATAACTCGCGCGCGTCATAGGCCTCCGAGTCGTTCGCTTCCACCTCGACATGCTAGGACATTGACTTGCGAAGTCGCTGCACATCAGGCCATTGTCCTCCGCGTCGTACTGGTCCGCATTTTGTGGCAATCTTAGCGTTCGATCCCAACCTCCTCCGCCCCCTCCGCCTCCGAGTCCCCCTCTCTGTCTCTGCTTCATCGCTCTCATCAGAAGACGTCACTCCCAATGCTCTAGTTTCCCGAACACAATCATCTCCGAGCATATGTTCACCTCCCTTTCTCATAAAGATTTCGTCTCCATTTGTTCCCGCACTCGCCATTCGAACTTTACGTCGGTGTCCTGGCCATCATAATACCTACTATGAATCTCAACTTCTGCACACATCACCGTCTCAGCACGAGTACTTGACATTCCAGGTCGGAGTATTGATTCACACATCGCGCTTCGAACAATCGGGACAGGCGCGTCCAGGAGCTTGGAAGTGCAATTCCTCGGCGTACGATGACGGGAATATTGGCGTCTAGGGTGATAATTGTCGGACTTTTCTAAAAGCGCCTCGCGCGGTGGGACAAATAATCGGAATGCCTCGCGAGGCCTCGCGGGGTGTTTTTGTCCTCGCGATGCCTCTTGTGGGTGATGCGAGGGCTAAGCGAGGCTAAGCGAGGCTAAGCGAGGCTAAGCGAGGCCGATTCGAGGGCAATTCCGAGGGAATCTCGAGGACATCACCCTCGCGATGCGCACTTAGAAAGTCCGACAATTACGCCCCGCCCACCGTCAATGCACGATGTTTGAACAAGAAGGGGCCGCCGCGTGCTTTACGCTTACTAGCGAAGAGACTATGTTTCCCTGGCTACTACTACACAGCATCGAGTACAGATACAAGCTCGGACAAAATAAAGCGGTACCCTGAGGGTGCCTGTGCCAGTGGCCCATGTTCTTACAATGACCCGACGCCCTCCCGCGCCGCCTTGCTGTCAAGGGCTGTCGAACTTCAGATGCCTCACTCATGGTTCGCCTCTTCCATCTCGACCCACAGCCCGTTCTACAAGGGACGAGGCCAGTCAGCGTCCCGTATTAAGTGAACAACAGTATACCAGCGACGCACCTTCGCATACGTTGTCAAATGGCTCCGCATCCACACGCGCTCGCACCCGTCGACAGCGTAAGGACTCCGCTCTACGCCCGGCGGTGGCGCCGCGGCCGGGTGCGCATCTTGGCGCAGCGTGATGCCCGAGAAGCGTTGCAGGAGGCGGGTGAGCATGAAGGAGATTTCGTTGTACGCAAACTACGTGACACGCCCCCGTTAGCCAGAAATACAGACATCAGAGAGGAGCAGGCGTACCTGCTGCCCTAGACAGATGCGCGGTCCCGCGTTGAAGGGGAGGAAGATGAACGGGTTCGGGACGAGGTACTTCTGCACGCGCTCGTCGAGGAAACGGTCCGGGTCGAACATCAAGGCTGCGCGCTGGTTAGCGATGTAACGCGTGAGATGCGCAAGTCTCAACGTACCATCAGGGCCCCAGAGGTCTTTCCTCCGATGCATGAGCAGGACAGAATATAGGCAGCGCGTGCGTGGCGGGATGTAGATGTCCGGCTCGCCCGCGATCATGCTTTTCCACGTCATGGGGCGGATCGAGCATCTTCACCAAGGCGGGTTAACCATACGTTCCTAGTAGACCATATTTCACGAATACTTACCTCGAGTTCAGGGGGCTGAAGCATATCCCGGCCATCGTCAGCGTCTAGCACACCGCTCGGCAAAGTGCCACTCACACAGGCGGCCATAATCGCAAAACCTCGTTGGTGAACGCCCGCATGTACTTCATCTCGCGGACGTTGTCGTACGTGGGTCTCTGCGATGGGCCGACGACTGAGAGAACTTCGGCGCGAAGCCGTTTCAGTACCTCCGGATGCTCGGCAAGTGCGTACACGGCAAACGTCAGCGTGCAAGATGTCGTATCCCTGCCCGCGAGCAAAATGTTCAGTGTTTCATCCTTGATCACCTTGTGGTCTTCCGAGTCAGAAGTTAGCTCCTAATCTATCATCTAACGGGAGAGGCAACGTACCGTCTGTGAACTTGACCAGATGCTGCAAGAGAGTCTCGTCGTCCCTGACTTGCTCTTTCCGCTTATTGTCTTCTTCGACACTCGCGCTCACTTTTTCGGATTTTTCTCTCAACGCATCCTCCACGATCGGGTCGATGAACTCGTCCACGGCCGTCAGATGCTGCTTCACTTTGTCGCCCCAGAACTCAAACAGGGGCCACGACTGCAAGAACCGCCCTCGCCTCGCAGTCGCCTCCAGAGCGCTCAGGAACGCGCGCACGAACCGGTCTGCGGGGTGCACTGATGCGCCTGCCCCCGACACAGAGGGCGCTTCTGTACCAGCGCCAGAAAAGGGCGTTGGTGCGGCGTAGGTAGAGGGATATGGCAGGGGCGCGTCGAGCGAGCGCACGTCCTTGCCGAAGAGGAACTCTGTCGCAGCGTCCATCGTGAAGCGCGACACCACGTCTTGCCAGTCGACGGGGATGCCCTCGCGCATACGCGCGGTGACTTTGTTCAGCGCATGTTCGGCGTGTCTGATTCGGCATTAATTCGGTCAAGACGCGCGAGGGCGAGAACGGTCGTACCTGTCGAAGATATCAAAATGCGTGATGCGGTCCCTGCTGAAGAACGGACGCGTCATGCTCCGGTGGAATCTACGATCTCGCCTTGAGCCAGGCGTCCGCCAGTTTGAACAGGTATTCGTGCTTACTTCCACATTTCTCCTGCGAGATGACAGCGCCATTTCAGAATTTTGTGATGTCTTTGAGGGGCAGTAAAGTGCGTACCATCAGAGTTGAACACGCCGTAGCCCAGTAGTGTGTTCAGCTGCTCCCACAGCAACGGACCTGTTTCGTTATTCCACTGTCAACACGCCCGGCCGTCCCTTACAAATGGCAGTGTGCTCGCCTTTCTCGTAATGGTTGAACTCGGTCGCGAGTAACATCTACGCGAGCGCGTTAGCAAGCTATAGTTACGCGTAGATGCGCATCTCTTCGGCCCGCGTACCTTGATGTAATCCGGCTCAGTAGTGAAGATCTGTGACGTATGAGACTTCAAATTCATGTTGAGTGTGATAGCGCGACCGACTCACCCTGTCCTCGAACATGACTCTGAAGTTGAATATGTTCCCATATTCCTCCCTCCATTCGAACAACGAATGTCCTGCAAGCAACCAGGGACAACGGTTAATCCCGGGGACAACACTGCTGCTCGGGACCGGTATAGGCGCGCGCATACACCCATCAAATTCGGCACGGACAGTGGCTGTACGCACCCAAGTATCGTACATTGTCCATAGCAAAGATCGTCTTGAGCAGGTCGATGCTCCCCGGCCACTTATGGGGAATTGCGCGGGGGCATACAGCCCCGAGCGTGCGCGCGCGGAGCAGGTTCGCATAGTCGTGGTATTGCACACGCGCGGTGAACGCAATCGGCCATGAGAAGAGGGTCAAGAGTACGAGGAGCCAGGTGGGCGGGCTGAGCTGGAAGTACCCCCGCGCGATGTATGCGGACGCGTATATGATCGCGGGTGGTATGAGTATGTTCGGGAGTTGGCGCAAGGTATAGCGCAAGCCTGGGGGAAGAGACATCATTTTTTGCGTGGAACCCCCGCAATGGCACTCTTCGCCGTTGCTGTGGGTTTGGGCGTGGGCGTGGTCGTGGTCGATGTCCGAGTGGTCAAGGGAGGAAGAGCGGATGGTAGTGCGGGGATGACGAAGTGGAGGGGCGCGCACATTATAAGAGGATTCCTCGTGCTTCTCTATAGAAGTCCTGTAGCCTGTCAGAAAGCCTGTGATAGTCATATTAGACCCCGCGCCGCGCGACCTTGCAACCTAGAAGATATCCCGTCCATCTGCTCATCTTTATCTAATCAGAATTTGAATGCACTCCTCTGCGCCTGAGACGGTGCAACTTAGCGCGTACACCCGGATATTCGCATTCGCCTCGGAATGACCATGCCGCACGCCCGACAGGTGCGGGGGCATCTTGGGCGGCGCCGTACCTCATCGATGAGGACACGGCCCTGCCTTCCAGCCTGAGCAGCCCAAGAACGGTAAAGTCATGGCGGTATGGGGCGCACCGCACTTGTGGTACCTGCGCAACTTGAACGTTCTCCCTGCGCGTGCGGACCGGACCTGGAATCAGATAGAGTGCCCAGGTAATCTGCAAGCCGCGGATGGAGCACAGGAACCTTCTCGCGAGCGTTCGGCGCAGGGGGTGCTTGCAACCGGTGTGGCAAAGCTCCCGCGAGCGACTTCTTTCGGGCGAATGCCGAGCGCGCGGCCCCTCGAAACTCTACACTCGCACACCGTATTGCTCCCGAGCGACCGCCACGCGTGCCGGTGGCACTGCATGTACCATTCGCAGGAATGGCCTTCCTTATCGCAACACCGATTATCGCCAGACCTACACTCTGTGAATCCAGCAGACATCTGGAAGTAAGGGGAAATTACGAACCTGGAAGTCTCTCTGCGCCTTGCGGGTCTCTATTCAGCAGCATATGGACGTGGTCTGGACCAACGTAAACCCGTAAACCCGAGCAGCCTGTGAGAGTGCGCCCCAGTATCGAGGTAAGGCACACCGTGGCGTTAATCTGAGCTCGCTGTTCGTGTGTTCGTCCTTGCTCAGGACTAGAACATCTTTAAGCGACATGATTTGAAGGTTGAAAGGCATCCTCAGAGCGGCGCATCGAGTCGCGCACCAATTACAGTGTCCGTCATGCATACATCTGTTCGCAGACGCTTCTGCAGGAGAAGCGATACTGTACACCGCACTCGTATACCTGCATCCCTCCGGCGAGCCGCGTGCCCCGGCGCCACTACGGCACATTGCTCAGCGTCTGCGGATCCCGCGGCGTCGAGAAACCACGGAGCTCACCTATAGCTTAACTCCGGGGTGCGCCGCGGCGATCGACGCGCAGCGTGCCACCCCGGACGTAACACCTCCAATTTAGTCGAAGCAGATGCCTCCGTCGACGAGGCACTGTGGCGGGAACGTCAGACATGATCCGAGCGGCGACGGAGAACACCGATGCGGCAACTCACCGACTGGCCTAGATAACCGGGGCGCGGTCGCGAGGCGGGGCATGAGTTCGCGAAGAGGGAAGCACTGCTAGAGGATATGGTCAGAAGACGTACCGGTGATGAACGAGGCGTCGTCGGAAACGAGGAAGGAGACGAGCTTGGCGACGTCTTCTGGCTGGCCATTACGTCCGAGCACGCTCAGGCTGTTGAACTGCGCCCCATTTCTCAGTGGTGGCTCGACGACCTCACGGACGGGCTCATGGCTTACCGACTGCGTCCACGATCCCTTGGGCTGCCCCGTTTTCGAGGTGTGGTACTCGTCCAAGTACCCCACTGTATAGTGCATCCGCAGGTCAGTCGCACTATGTACCGCATCCCTTATCCATAGTACTCACTGAGGGGCGTCTCGATAACCCCAGGGGCGTACGAGTTGACCGTGATGCCATACTTCCCGTAGTCCATCGCTGCGCACTGCGTCATACCCCGGATCGCGAACTTCGTTGCACTATATACCGCCTGTTCGGGCAGCCCTGCAGCCGCGTATCAGCCACTAGTACCATGCCAGAAGATTGAACGGGACGCGCACCCTTCTTTCCGGCGATGGAAGACGCGCCGACGATGCGCCCGCCATTTCCTTGCTTGATCATCTGCATCGCCGCGTACTTGTAGCAGAAGAACGTGCCCTTGAAGTTCACGCCCAGGAGCTTGTCCATCTCCTCCGTCGGTGCTGCGTGGTGTGACTAGTTCAGCACATTGCACACGACGCTCCGCACGGACGCGCACGTACTCTCATGCAGCACGCGGTTCATCGAGATACCCGCATTCGCCACCATCTGCACCAATGTGAGCCTTTCTGAAGATGTCCCGTATGATATGCAGCGCTCACCGCCCACACCGAACCTAGCTCCCGCACGACCGTCTCCACGAGCCGCTCCACGTCCTCCTCGCGCGACACGTCCCCGTACACATTCACCACGCGAACCCCGAACTCACCCCGCACGCTCTCCGCGAGGCGCTCCAGCTTCTCCTGCGCGCGGGAGAGGTCGAATAGGCCGAGGTCGAATCCGTCCTTCGCGAGCCGGAGCGCGATCCCGTGCCCGATGCCCTCTGCGGCCCCGGTGATGATCGCGACGCGTCTCGGGCCTGGAGTAGATGTATCCGCTACGTTGCTCATCGTCGGCTATATGTATGAAAGGTCTTTGAGTATCAGTTGAGTGAAGAGAGAGATAGCAGACGGAGCGCCGCGTTTGGACTACCGCGTTCGCCGTGTACTCACCTTTATATAGTGCAGCCGGGCCTCGCGCGGACGAGACCCTGCGCCGTGTCATGAGACACCCGACGGTCCCGAGGTTGAGTCGACCTCGAATGCGAGAGAAGGTGGGCGCGAAGAGCTTAGTGTTGACGTCATGCCGTGGGCGAGGGCGAGGAGGTAGCACATATCATGGTCGTGAGCTGAGCATGCAGAGGGGCTCAGATTGGCGACAGTCAGCGACACGGTTCCTCGTGAGGTGTAGATTATGAGTACTGCCCACCTGAGGACTATTTGTCTCCCCTCAGCTGCGATATGTGACCTTGTCGAGGGGGGAAGGACGACATATGCAGATTTGGCGCAAGAAGTTATGGCAGGCAAGTGTGTCATATGTTAACAACCGAAGTCTATAAAGCGTAATCACTCTGTCATAGCAAGCATTAATGGGGTAGTGGTAACCTGGGTCGTTGCCATCGACCCGCCGGGGGTTCGATTCCCCCTTAATGCAAGATTTTGCCGAGTCCACAATTTTTTTCGCCCGTATCAGCCAGTCCAGTACTGCCAGTCCATTGGAACATTGAGATATGATTCACATCTATGGTCTCATCCGTGTGACTGGGCAAGCGGGCCAATGAATTCGGATCGCGAGCGTATGATCA
>MNAD01001244.1:0-18922 GCA_001895945.1 Trametes pubescens | reverse complement strand
GGGGGGGGGCGGAAAAAGATGAAGACACAAGTACTGCAGTCTGGAAGCACCAGATGTGATAGAACCGTCGAATCCCCGAAACTGAACACGATAGGCATGCATACAAGCAGGCGCACCCGATGTCACATATCTCGATCGCAGCCGCTGATTAGGCTGCATGCATTCTGCTATGTATCCCGACGGTTGGCTATGCACATCTTCACCCGCGCTGTTATCAATTCCTTCCGCCCATCTACGTATACAGTTCTAGTGCTGCACTGCATGATTACATCTCTGTACCGTTCTCGAGCACCGCCTAGGCGCGCGTTGTCTCTCAGAACCACGCGCCGCTCTTTGTGCGCATCCGCGACAAGTTGTACGCCGCGGAGATGAGCGTAACGTGCCTGTATCAATTGCGAACCGCGCGTCAGCATCTCATCTGCACATCAGCGATCTCAGAGAACAGGCGACGTACGTGAAGCCTTGCACCGCGTTGCCCAGCCTGCGTGATCGGCGTCGTCATCAGCATCAGGATGAAGTGAAAGTAGAGGGGAAGAGCGAAAAGGAAAAGGGGAGGGAAGTGACGTACGCTTCGCCCGCGTCCGAGATCTCCTCCGTGCAGAGGCCGAGGTGGTTCGTGTACTGCAGGAAGTCCTCGAACATCGCGACGGCCTTCGCGAGCATCGCCTTGTCGTACTCGCCCCCGCGCGCGAGCGCCTCGACACACCTAGAGAGCGTCAGTTGTATGCGTGAGTGGATGGGAATGGGAAGAGGGGGGGAGGTGGCGCACCAGAGCGTGCAGAGACAGAAGGTGCCCTCTTCGCCGCCGACGCCGTCGTCGGTCTTCGAGACGTCGTAGCGGTACACGAGGCCCTGCGCGGAACCCTTCAGCATCGACTGCGGTGTGTAGAGGGGCGGTAGTCTGCTCACGTTTGACGTAAGTCCACCCCTCTCGGGGCTGAGCAGAATCTGCTTCAGCGTGCTCAGGAACCGCGGGTCCGACTGCGCACGCGCATCAGCACCAGAACCTCCAGAACCCCTCAAGCCCGCACAGTCATAGACGCACCGGGGTGGAGAAGAAGACGAGCGGCATGATGAGCAGCGCAGAGTCGAGGATCTCGAGGTCCTCGTAGCTCTGCGCGAAGAAGCGCTTCTCGGGGTTCCACGCCTTGTGCATGATCTCCTCGTAGAGCGCGTCGCGCGCCGCGTACCACTCGGTGCGCCGCGGGCACGGGAGCGAGCGTTTCTCCGCGAGGCGGATGCCTGGGGGTGTGTTGGGTCTTTGTGGGGAGGATGGAACGCGGGAGGGCGGGGCGTACCTCGGTCTATGGCGACCCTGGGCGAGGAGTAGATAAAGAGGGGGTGAGATGTCGACGGAGGACCGGTGTGGGGGGCCCTGCTCACCACATCATGACCTGCCGCATACCAGTGTGAGTATTGTGATATGCACCTTATCGCTAAGCTCATACCTTGGAGTACTGCAGAAACGGGGGTGCGTGAGTTTGTACGGTTCGCGCTCGGAATCAGAAAAAATAGCTTACAGTGAAGTGTCTGTGTCGGTTCCGGACCTCCCTATTACATGCATGAGCGATCCATGCGGTTTTCGTTTGAGAGATTTATGCAACAGCGCACTGACCAGATCGACCTGCGTGAAAATGGCGCAACAAGAATACGTGTTGAGTAACCGCGAAGAGTGAGGACGACCGAGGACGCACAAGTCCGGATCGCCGATGTGCGAGATCACGTCTGCACGGGCGAAGCATAACGGTAAGCAGCGGCATTTACGAGGCAGATAACATGCATACATTCGACGCTGGGTGGGAGGAGGGGCAGATCAGCGCCGTGAAGCTTCGCCGTGAAGACAGGACCTTACATGTCTCTGACGGCCACCCTGAGACGGAACGTGTTTCAGTATCGCGTAGCGGTGGGCGGGAAGGGGATGCTCACCAGGTATCGTACCCCTTACGCGGCATGTTCAGGGTAAGTATATATGCAGAATTCAAATGGGACGTACCAGAGGGCGGCCATGCTGCGACATCTCAGCTTTGCTTCAGAATGCACGACATAAGAACGCGACGTACCTTCTGCGAGAGGTAGATACAATCCATGCTGCGCGAACATATGAGCATGGTGTCCACAGCACTAGGGAAATCCTTCTACAGTTCGCCGTAGATGTCCTGCGCATGTCACAACGCGCCGGTCAGCCCACAAGTATTCATCGCATACTCTCTGCGCATGGGCACTCACCAGCTGCACATGGTCAATCGCTCCGTTCCCGATCCTGAGTACGGAGTTCAGCCACACCAGCCGCAGTGTGCGGTATCAGAGCCGTCTTACCGTACGGGCTTCGAGCCCTTGTGCCCATCCAGGTGCGTGAGCTCTTCTTCCGGGAACTCCTTCTCGCCTGCCCACGTGAGGTCAGTCTAGCATTAATCACGCAGCTACGCGTAGAAGTCACTCACCGTGAATGGTGTACCTGGAGAACGTCACCCACAACACATGAGAGATCACCCGAAGCCAGACGAAGCGGAGGGACGTACATGATCTTGAGCGAGCCGTCCGGATCGCGCGACCGGACGCGCTCGAAGATGAACTCCATGTATGCTTCAATAAACAGCGTGAGCAACCGCATGCCTGATGGGGGTAACGAGACAGACCATTGGCTTCGTGAGTGAATCCGAGCCGGATGAGCGCATACAGTGTGAACGACGAGTCACGGATCCACGACGCCCTGCGAGCACGGTCAATCTCTCGCCAGCCATTGCATCCGTGTACTCAGAATACTTACCGGTAGTCCCTATCGGCACGTTCCCGCGGTCAACACTATTCTGACCGTGACAAGAGAATACGCACCAGTTGCGCGTGCCGCCGATGTACTCGGGCAGACTGAACGTGGGGCTCGCGACGACGGCGCCGGTCGGCTCGTAGATGAGCAGCTTGAGCGCGAGCGCGCTGCGGTTCACGGCCTCTTTCCAGGAGCCGGTGTACGTCGAGCGCCGGATCCACGCGTTCCAGTAGTTGTTCGTTTGCTACATGCGCGAGCTCGAGCTCAGATAGAGATATAAATTAGCACAGGAAGGGAAGACACACCTCGAGCAGCTCGCGGAGGAGAGTCTGGATGGATGGTGAGCGGCCTTCGACTGTCAGAGTAGTGTGCCCATGACGTACCTTGGTGAGGATCGGGTCGTCCAAGGAACGCAGCGTCGACGCGCCGGCGACCAGCTCTGGCATATATCATTGTCAGCGGGAGGAAAGCTGCGCGTGTGCAATCGCACACTCACTCTCGTACGGAATGCCCATCTCCTCGGCAGTCTTGTGCGTCGGCTGCGCCTGCGGCGGCACTTTCCCCTCCGGGGGCGTCCTCAGCACGAACGTGACCACCTGTCCCTCCCTCAGCTCCAGCTCGGTCCACACCGCAGGGCCCTTGTGCCCCTTCTCGCTGAGGTCGAGCAGGTTCAGCTCGACCTGCGGCTCGGGCACGTTCTCGAGCCCGGACTCCGCGATGTAGCGCAGGTCGAGCGTCAGCTGCGCTTCGGGGGAGGTGAAGAGCGCCTTGTTGTGGCCGTTGCGCGGGGCTGGGGTGAGGGAGAGCGCGACGGAGGTGTCGAGGAGGATGTCGGTTGTGTGCGTGGAGCGGGCGTAGTTGAATGCTGGGGCGCATTCGACGCGGAGCCGCATGGAGCCGCGGATGACCTGTGTAGGGTTGTATATTACCTAGGAGTGGGAGTGATATGCAGACATACCTCAACTCGGCGGATCAACCATGCTAGGAGAGGGCGCGCGGTCGCGCTACTCGGTTGGCGGGGCAGGAAATCTACAAAGTCGAAATCAGTCAGAAGTAGGGATGTCGGTGTGATCCGAGCAAACCTGTAACGGTAGCTACTCCCTGTTCATTCAGAAATCTTCGGGAGTGTCAGCAAGTCGCGTGAATGCAAAATTTACAAAGCGTACTTAGTTTGGAGAATCTGAACAGGGATCAACCAAAGGCACTACAGGTACCATAACGTTTAAACTCACATTAGAGTTGGGCAAATAGCTCTGTTTGGTTGTGAAGGGGTCGGTGGGCGTGACCGAGAAGTGCCCTCCCTAAGGAACCCCTCTTAGTTGAACCCTGAGCCAAAGCGCGGAATGGGGGCCTACCTTGTCCTTATCAAGGATACGAGCAAAGACGGAGGGAGAGTCAAAGTTAGGCACACAGTAGCTTTCCACTGTGTAAGTTGAGTTAGATTGACGGAGAAGACAGCATACAGGTTTCGCCCGGAGTGTACAGTGCAAGCATCGGGCTTCTAGAACACTTCCGAGGTCCGTGCAATGCGTTCACTTACCGGAACCGTCGGTGCTGATCTACGTCTCGTGAGAAAGTAAGCCTAGTATGCTGTGGAGTGGAGTAGCTTACGAGGGCAGCAGTCCGAAGGTTTCCGATCCTAGAAGATGCCTCGGTCAGCAGGCTGCGATTCCGAGAATGGCTACCGGGAGCGCTCACAGGCCATGGTCAGCGAGGGGTATGTATCCCCTGTCCTGCTTGGGCTCGTTCACGTTCAGCATCTAGAACTCGTTCGCTGGGGTCGTTTCTGTGTGGAGGGGCAGTTGTGGGAGAGGATGCAGGTCGTCGTTCGTGAACAAGAGGCGATGGGCTTATGACCTTCCAGTCGCCAATCCCCGGCCGACGGACAGACAGACGCGCGCTCTGTGTGACGTAACCGGTTTGTCAGGCCACGTGACCGTGCTTCATTGACACGTTTTCCGTCGCGTTCGCGTCGGATCGCTCTTTGGTCTCCCTCTCACCCACTCCTAGAGCACTCTCTACTGCAGGACTTGTTAACTTTACAAGATGTTTCAGCAGGATCTCTTTGTGAAAAGTGGTTAAGTACTTGTTCTTATCGTCCAATAATACTACCGCCTTGCCAACGCAACATCGCCGACCGCGGCACGTTTGAGATGGCCGAACATCCTGCGCGGGCCGCTCGCCACCGTGTCAGACTTCATAGAAACGATGCTCTATTTGACGTTGATGTAGAGGTCATAAGGTATGTTGCCAAGTCTATGCTCAGCAGCTCCGTTGATTGTCAGGCTATCGTGTCAACCGTCGAGGAATACGGACGGCGACCGTGAGTGTACATGCGACATTGCTTCCTTGGCGTTCAGTGCTTCCCCCAGAACGTGTATGCTACGCGAAGACACACGTTGCAAGAGCATCGGAGTAGCAGGTGTAGGGGCCTCTATCTGATCTACTGCGGCCGTTGCTCGCAGGTATACAAGCGGCGATCATGATAAACAACGCGACGGCGTCTGCACTCCTACTCTCATGTCAAGCCACGCGCCTACACCCCAATCAATCCCAGTTGCTCAGCATCTAGAGCAGCACCTCGCTGCACTGCGCGATGCCATTTCGCACCGGCCTCCTTACTGTCAGGGCACTATCCCTCTCTCTATAGATGCATTCACGCTGTTCTACGGCAAGGATACAAGCGCACGGTAAACCTCGCTGAGCTCCGACCCGTTATATGCCCCCTCACCCCTGCGTCGTCCGTTCCAGCCGCATAAACTTGGCAAACGCGTCGCCCGAGGAGTTACAGCACCTCGCAGAGACATGCGATCCTGCGACGTTCGGACTGGGACAGAAGGACGTGTACGACGAGACGTACCGCAAAGCCGGGAAGCTCGACGCGTCTGACTTCGCACTCAAATTCTCTCCGGAGGCCCTAGGCCTTTTGGACACGGTGCATGCCGAGCTCCTCGTGGAGGGCGAGAAGGCCGTGGACGCTATCCGCGCGGAGCTATACAAGCTGAATGTCTACGGTAGGCGCTCCGTATAATGCTAAGGATTCAGATCTCACAGCATACTCGGCAGGACCGCAATCGTTCTTCAAGGCGCACGTCGACACCCCGCGCAGCGAGCTCATGTTCGGCTCCCTCGTGCTCGTCTTCCCGACCCCACACGAAGGCGGCGCGCTCGTCCTCCGCGAACGCACAGAAGCGCAGACCATCCAGGAGTGGACGTTCGACTCGGCCGCGCTGCTCGCAGAGGCCCGCGCGCCGTCCATCGCGTACGTCGCGTTCTACAGCGACGTCGAACACGAAGTCATGCCCGTCCACTCCGGGCACCGCGTTACCGTCACGTACAACCTGTACCACGTCCCGGATGCCCCCGCCCCCGCCGCCGCGCACCCCGTCGCCCCAAACGAAGCCGCGTTCCGGGACGCGCTGGCCCACCTCCTCCGCGACCCTTCGTTCCTTCCCTCAGGCGGGCACCTCCTGTTCCCGCTGCGCCACCAATACCCTCTCTCCGCATCACAGAAGAGCGACGAGGAAGCACGGGAGGCGCTGCGCGCCCTCGCCGCGCGCCTCAAGGCAAGCGACGCGCTCGTGCTCGCGACCGCACGCGCGCTCGCGCTGGACGCCGCGCCCCGCATCGTGTACGAGGACCGCAGCAGGTACTGCGGGGTGCAGTACGTGATGTGCGACCGCGCCGTCGGGTTGGAGGACGTGCGCCCGTGGGTCGAGCGGCCGTTGTATGAGTATTTGATGCGCGAGGTGCAGGGGGTGGTGGTTAATCCGGGCGGGCAGTTGGAAGGTTGGTTGGGGGATGATCCGGAGAGGGTTGTGAAGGTGCATTGGGTGGGCGTGGGCGTAGGGGATACGGATGTGGGGTGGCGAGTGAATGCGACGAGGACGACGTATTTGGCGTATGGGAACGATGCGGATGTCGAGCATACGTATTGGAAGGTTAGTTTGCTTGTGCGGGTCGGGCCGGCAGGGAATAGGGCGACCGCGGTTTGAATGTTGTGCGTGCTGGTGAGTGTTTGTGTTTCGAGGGTTGGCCTTGAACTCAGATCTCGAACGCGATTAGTTCTGACAAAACATAGATTACCAATCGTATGGTCTGGAGAATCTCAACCTACGGCGCGTCTCCCCTCACACGCAAAACTCGATGAGCAGATTGACATCGCTCTCCCCGCAGAACACGATCGCGCCCGTGTCGTCCGGGGAGTGCATCGCCGCGCCGCAGTCCGCGCTCGCGCACGTCGCCCCGAAGCCCGAGCACGTGCCGAAGAACCTGAACGAGACGGAGCCGACGTTGAAAGCGTGCGGCGGGATCAGGCTGATGTCGGCGGCCGAGGAGGACGGGGAGTCCGCGAGTGTCAGCTCTCCGGCGGCGCAGTTCTCGCCGTCGAAGCCGCATTGGCCTGGGAGTAGTTAGGCGTGTCAGGTGTCACTGTGCGCGTTGAGGGGTATGCGCAGCGGGCGAGCGTACCTGTCTGCAGGTAACTGCGAAGATGGCGGTGTTTGTTAGCATGCAGTTGCAGACTTGAACACTGCAGGAAGAGGACTCACGCTACGGCGCTATTGAGGGGTCCGTTGCTCACGAAGTCCCCTCCCGTGGAGAGAACTCTGCCGCCCTGGACGAGCGTTGGCTAGATAATGTGGGTCGCAGGTCGGTCACCTGCACGCGTTCGATGCTGTCGTGATTGAAGGGCTCACAGTACCGGAACCGCACCTACAGAGTGTCCTCCGGCATCAGCGGTCGTGAAAGCAAGTATTCGCCGTGCCATAAGACGTTCACCTGTTCAGAAAGCGAACGAGATGTCCCTCGGCGTTGACAAGGGTGCTGGCGCAGACCGCCACGGCGACCGAAACGATAAAGGAGCCGGAGAAGTGCATCGTCTTCCGACTGAGGAGGTAGCCAATGTGGATGTGGCCTGCCTCCTTCTCGCATCCAGGTGCTTTTGGAGCGCGAAATGATTTCCGATCGTCGTCCGAGCCTGCCCTCACCGGACAATACTCTTGGAAGCCGTCTGCAAGTCAAACCTGAGACAGATGCGGTGTAAACTGCAGCAGGCTCTGTTCATTGTAGTCGAACAAGGACAGGCTAACGAGACTGAAAACGGTGGCACATCATCATCGATTATATCAGGTTGCCAGTGTATAAATCATAGACATCTCCCGGGGACAAACTAATACCACATGCTTTGGTACGTTACGTCCTGTATTTTCTCAGGGGGTACCAGGCTTGACAATGCTTTGCCGTATCACTTATAGCCATATGAGACCGATCGTGTATTGACGTTTCTCGTGCTATCCCTAATCCCCCGGGCCCAAAGTTTGGTCGTGATCCCGGGAAGTGGAGGTCTCAGCTTACTCCCATTATCCAGCAGGCACAGAATGAGCCAGACGCTTGGAGGGCGTGAGTTTGGCGAGATGACTCCGAGGAATTGATAACTTCTATCAAGTACTTGGATGTATATATGCACTTACGAGGAGCTTCTGGCAGCTTGTACTACTCGTGAGTGTTGATACAATGCTACAACCGAGACATAACATGAAGAAGGTGCTGCGAGGCGGTGAACGATGACCTCGACACCGGCTTGCTAGCTTGCCAAGGGCGTCCAGAAGGCTAGTATCTTCCACAGACATTGCCTATTGCGGATGAGGGTGTCTGTATGGGCGCCCGTTGCTCGTTTACGACGCGCGGGCTCTCAAACGCCTCACTTAGCCCCGTCCACCAACCACCTGTCTCTCTGGCTCTTTTCCTCCGCGCTGTCCACATGAATATCTCAGGTTATCTCGACTCGACGTCGCCTCGGCCGAAAGCTACACCCTTGAGACTTGCAGCGACAGTCTGCTACTAGCAGCAGCAGCACCACCACCACCACCACCGCGCAGAGCAAGTTTGAACATCATTGAATTCACACTTAGTGCCAATATAACACTCGCGAATAATTGTGTCTACCTGGGGTCATTTGAACGTCCGCTGTACGCACCCCATCTCACCGAACAACGCCTCGTCCCGGGAGGCGCTGGTAGATGCGCCGTGGCAAGTTGCCGCGAAGACGACGTATGTTGCCTGTGGGAACAGTCAGAGATAGAGCATGCGTATTGGAGGATTGGTTTGCTCGTCCGAGTCGGTCCAGTAGAGAGGAGGGAGACCGCGTCTGCAGTATTGCGCGTGCTGGTAAGTGTTTCGGTTTTGTAGGTTCGCCTTGAACTCACGTCTCGAACACGATTAGTTCTTAACTCTCCATATTTCTTCTATGTTCTCGACTGCATATATAGATCCAGAACATTGCTATTCGTATAGTCGGGAAAATTCCTGTCTGCGGTCCGGCCATGCGCGCTCGCTCGCGCGTCTCAACTATGTCAGGTGTGCCGAATCCAAACTCGGCGCTGGACTTCCCTCTCTGCCCGTCGCTCACCACGAGCTTACTACTTCAACGCACTTCGTATAAAACCTGTTGCCTAACTGTTACTGAACTTGAACTCACATCTTGCTTAGGACATACTGGCTTCTCTGTGGTCAGCCGAATGTACGTCTTCTTGCTACTGGCAGATCTCTAAGAATTGCCACGCGAGCCGCTGAAGAAGCTGTTCCTAGTCCGGTATCCGCTCCTTCCTTCTTTCCACATGACCTCATCCCTGGGGGATATCGGCCAATAAATAGCCGGATGCTAACAATTATGCACTCGAAACACTCACGCTCTGAACGGATCGCGCAGCCACTGACAGCCACCATCTCTCGCTCAGCCCTTTAGCTGAGAGCGAACATCTAGCACGTAGGCATCCTCCAGTGCACCTCTACAACGATGTACACAACTGCATCCGTGCTGTTCAAGACCTTCGCCGATGCCGGGATCACGCACGCCTTCGTGAACTGGGGAAACGACCATCCCGCCTTCCTGGAAGAGCTCAAACGAGAGCGTGTGGAAAGCGGGCAGACCGTCGTCGAGATCGTTACCTGCCCCCACGAGATGGTCGCGTTGAGCGCTGCCCAGGGATACGCACAAGTCACTGGCAAGCCGGCCGCCGTGATCGTGCACGTCGACGTCGGCACACAGGTATGGATGGGAGCGGCGGCGGCCTCGGATGCGCGCCTTCTGACCGCGCACTTCACAGGGTCTGGCGGGCGCAGTCCACAATGTGGACAGGGGCCATACCCCCGTTCTGATCTTCGCGGGCGCGGCACCGCAGTCTTCGGATGAGCGCCTCAAGGGTACGAAGAATGAATGGCCGATGTGGCTGCAAGGTAGGCGCGCCCCTCCGGTGGTGTGGTATGTCACGGGCGCGGCTGATAGTCTACCGCAGATGTCCCCGACCAGCCGTCAATTGTCCGCCAATACATGCGGTATACCGTGCAGATACAGAGCGGAAAGAACGCGGGGAAGATGGTCATGCGGGCTCTGCAGATGTGGGCAGGTAGCTTGTCATAAGGTACCTTTGCTTATGTACTTCACTTTTTAGTGCGAACAGCGAGCCGAAGGGCCCTGTTTACCTTTGGGCACGTCGTGAGACCACCGAGGAAGAGGTGGACCCTTCGATCGTCGAAGAGAAACTCGACGTCACGCGCTGGCCCCCCGTTCAGGGTCCGGGGCTGTCTCCTGCAGGTACGCGACACGAGAAATAGCTGTGTCCGTCTACCTCCTGACAATTGTGGGATCCAGCGATCGACTCAATTGTGGATGCGCTCCTCGAGGCGAGGTTTCCCCTCATCATCACAGCGAACTCCGGTCGGAACCCGAAGACGGTACCACTCCTGTCGACCCTGTCGAACATACTGGCCATCGGTGTCTTCACATCATGCCCGTCGACCGTTTGTATCCCGTGGACGCACCCCAATTATATTGGACTCTCGTTCGGAGGCAAGAACGACCTGCTCGATCACGCGGACGTAATCATCGTTCTGGAAGCCGACATACCATGGGTCGACTCCAAGGGCAACAAACCCCTCGACGACGCGCGTGTCTTTGTGATCGATGCGGACCCTCTCAAGACCACGTTTGGCTGGTCACACGTCGATGCTGAGCTGCTCTGTAAAGCAGACCCCGAGGTCGCCCTTTCCCAGCTCATTGAGGCGATCGAGGGTCCAGGTGGTCAAAGCCTGGAAGCGGAGAAGCTTTCTGCCCGTCAAGCGCGTCTCGCAGAGCTTCGGTCGGCGTGGACAAACTCGCAGGAGACCGCAGAGGGCGTCAAGTCTCTCGCTGCTGACCAGAGCACTCCAACCGTGCCCTACCTCCTCTCCACCCTGCGCAACGCCGTGGCCTCGCAGACACCCAACAAGGGCGAGAAGACGCTCTGGATCAACGAGGCGATCAGTAACTACCCGTTCACGTGGAGCCACCTACGGCCGGAGCACCCTGGGAGCATGATCGCCTCGGGCGCGTCCAGCCTGGGGTACGCCCTCGGGGCGGCCGTCGGGGCGTCCCTCGGCGGCCTCGTCTCACGGAAGGAGTACGATTTAATCACCGCCGTCGTGGGAGACGGCGTGTTCCTCTTCAGCGTGCCCGCCAGCGCGTACTGGATGGCGCGGCGGTACAACACGGTGCGTCCCATGCCATTGCCACGCCCCCACGTGGGCGCGTTCCCGCGAGGCAATTAGACGTGCGCCCCCACGGGCCCCTGATGAGCACGCGCGCAGCCCTTCCTCACGGTTGTCCTGAACAACGGCGGGTGGTTTGTGAGTGGCGGCCGCATGCGTGCCACGCGACCGAGGACGCTGACCCGGGCTCGCGCTTCCGCTTACAGTCCCCGAAGTTCTCGATGATGGGAGTGTACCGGGAGGGCCTGGGGAGCACGGCGTCCGGCCAGCAGCTGACGGTGGGCTTTGGCCCTGATATGCCCGATTACTCCCAGATCGCGGTGGCGGCCGGTGGGGCGTGGGGCAGGCGCGTCGAGAGGGCAGACGAGCTGCAGAGCGTTCTGGAGGAGGCGGTCAGAGTCGTCGTGCAGGAGAAACGCTCCGCGGTCGTGGACTGCATTATTCAGTCGATCTGAGGTACCTGCGAGGGTGGAAGAGTAAGAAGGTAGGCACACAGCGCTGCTAGTGGGTGCGGTTACGTGTACGATGTAGGGAAGGCATATTGCGAGGAATATAGTAACGTGGGTTGGCTAAAGATACAGCAGAATTAAGAGAGGGGCTACAGAACGTCACCAGAAGCGTGCAAGGCATATAGCGTCATGGTTGTAATCTACCGCGTGTCGGGAAGGGAAGGGAGGAGCGTCGATAATCGTACCGAATGGATCATTAGGTTACCGGGTCTCGAATGTCAGAGTTCGCGCCAGAGGCCGTCGGTCAGGGCATCCTCGTCATACGCCGCGAGGTGGCCCTCCATTCGCACGTAGTGGCGCTCGAAGTCGAAGACGTAGATAACCGATGTCACCGACGGGCAGTACAACCGCAGCTCGTGTGTCAGAGCGCGGAGCGCAGCGGCGTGTGTTGGTGAAGGGTCCCACTCGGATACGTCCACCTCGATGCAGCGCAGCTGCGGGAGGCGCATGAGGAACCCGTAGAACTCTAAACGCTGACAACGCCGGTGAGAGGACGTCGACGGGTGAAGCGTAACCGCACAGCTCTGACCTACCTGCTGGCCGCCGACCGGCAAGACGAGTGTGCCGATGTAGCGAAGCTCTGAGCAGAGCGCCGGCTCGTGGGTGATGTGCGTCAGCAGCTCGAGTGAGAACTCCGGCGTGTATGACGAGTCCGCGATGTCCAGAGCGCGAAGGCGCTTCTTCGACTGGCGCAGCGAGGCTGTGATGATCTTGAGCTCCGTGCGCTTCTCCTCGAGCCGGCTATGTGTGAAGCACGTCTTGACGCGACACACGGGGCGGTCGGGGACCAGTGCGGCCGCGGCTTCGGAGAAGGTGCATTCGAGCACGGTGAGTTTCGGAAGGAACGACGACGTGGAGATGGGCGGTGCGATAGCGAGGGATTGAAAATCGGCAAGGTAGAGATCAGAAAGCCGGATCTGGGTCGCGAGGAAGTTCTGCAGGTGCGTGTCCCACGCGAGGTCGCAATGAAATGTGCGGAGCTGGAAAGTGCATCCGTCGAGGATCCACGCTTTCTCCGTCTGGCCGCCGTCGCTGAAGTAGAAGCTGAGGGACCGGAGCCGTGAGGTGTTCCTAAGAGCGCCAGCGAGGGCATTCCAGTATGCGTCGGCGTCCGGGAGCTGTGCGTCGTCGTCCTCGGAGCCGGACTCGTCATCGCTCTCTTCTCCCTGGTTGAACACGGATAAGGCGACGACGAGTGAAGCCACGCGTGGGGTGCACGCGAGAAGGCGACAGACAGATATGGTGAGGTCGTAGGTTGTGAGGTGTAGTGTGTTGTATAGCGCGCGTTCGGCCGCGACTTGAAACTGTTTCGACACGGTACAAAGAGATACCAGGGTCGGTCTGGAGTCTGCAACATATTTGACGATGAGACTGCAGGCATCGGGAGGAAGTGCCATGAATCGTGGGGGTTTTCCTGTGAAAGTGTGAGCTCGCAACGACGATGTATGAGAACGGGGGGTCGCCTTCACCTCGGGACCGCGAGCCTTTAACGCTTCTCAGAGGTGGCGCTCTGAACACGTATACGATGATACCGGAATCAAAGGCGCTATGAGGGGCGTTCGGCTTGTCAAGAGTCTTCGCGGGTGTTGAAGTGCTTCGAGTATATTAGCGGCACAATAAAGGTAGAGGCTTGCATTCGAGACTTACCGAAGATGCGGGGTATGAGCGCCGTTACGGCACCTCCTGGGCATGCGATACGTCTCGGGGAGGATTGTGTCCTCGACGGGGGATTCCGAGCTTAGAAACAGCCTTCAGACCTATCGGCCCCGAGTGAACTTTAACCATGGGCTTGCCGGCGCAGATCAACGGGGCCCGACGGTATGAAGTCATACCTCGTTTCAGCGGTGCGTACCCTGAACCACCATCCGGAGTATCGGCGGGACAATGAGGAGAAGAGGCTGGTGCTTTGTGGGGGGTGATTGCCCCAAGGAAATCGCGGATGTCCCGCGGAGGAGCACCTGCTCTTATATGAGGGGTACGAAAGCAGATGTGGCCTATCAGATGAGCGGGGGAAAGGATGCGGGAACTGGGCAGAGCATCATCGGCACGTTACATTGCCATCATCGCTGGCTCGCAACAGTGCGAACGTGGCGGAGCAGAGCAGCATTCGCATTTCCCGAGTAGAGCGAGCGTTCCCTCCGCCGAAGCAATGGGTTGCCGAAGGAGTGGAAGGCGAGCTTACCTCGGAGCTATTAGCCTATTTTGAGACCTGATGGCGTCGGCCATGTGAGCCTCGTGGCTCTCGCGTGTCCTCGGAGGCGTCGGTGACCAACGGCGATACCGGACTGCAGTGGTTACGGACGGCAGTTCATGACTGCGCAAGTGCCTTGCTCACTTCGCATGTACATCGCCATGGCTGCAGAGCTTACATTGAGGGATGAATTTGTGCATATGAGGAGACAAGCCTCTCCTGTTCGTTCCTGAGGTCAGAAGGTGCCTTCGCAAGACATCTGGAAGCGGAGCGGACCACCAAAGCAGAACTCACCTTCTCACCTCGTATGGCGCAGTGAGTCGGCGGCCAGACGGAGGCCTGAGAGAAAAGGTTGCGCCGCATCTTCCCAAAGGTGCCGAGGGCCCCATAAGCGATTCTCCGGCATTCACCGGGGAGGGAACTTATTTCCGCGATGAGCGACTCAAAAGAAAGGATTAAATGATCCAGTTTGGCCCGTTCGCCATTGGCCCGAGAAGATGTTAGCGGTCGAGGCAGGACGGGGCGCTGCTGCGTGAAAGTATGCGCCCCCGGTGCCAAACGAATAGTGACGCTATTCAACGAAGCAACAGCCTAAGCGCGACACACGATGATGGCTAGACCGAGGGCCCGACATATCTCCATGTTATGTATGACCAACAGCGTAAGCTGCGTCGAATTGTCCGATGTATGTCCTAGACGACGTCGGCAAAGATGGCGAATAATGATCCGAGTAATGGAGCGCACCCCATTGGCGATAGCTGTGTCATAGAGTTGCAGAGGGGGGTGGTGAGATGTGAGACGCACCACTTACGAATGGTGCAGTGTCCCGACACCCCCTGACAACAGGTCATCATGCGTCAATGAGCGGCAGCGTCATAGAAGATGTAAAGAAGGGTCCGGCAAGGGCGGACGTCCGTAGACCCTGTAATGCTTTTAGTGCACTGCATCCCGAAGGAACGGATTTGTCGCACTATGTCAGGACGGCAGACCGGTGGAAGCTACATTTGAACTCACGTGGAACATTGTGCCTTGACCTCTCCCGCATCGACGTCTGTATGATTCACGAGTATCGTGACGCAGGCACACAATGCCAGTGGACGAAGCCACCATCGTCGGCTCCCATGGCCACAGTCCAGGGTTTGGGTGGTCCACTTGAAATCGGCTTCTATAATCAGCAAGCTACTGGTGATATGTATGGCTCCCATGTCTTCAGAAATAGATGTAGACAGTCGAATAATCCACATCTTGCTCACCGTCAAATTGGATTATGATAGTTTCGCAGTGAGCATCCCGGTCGCTTTGCTACACGGTTAACCTCAGGCTCAACTTCGCGGCTGCGGATCATATTATTACTCATAAGTAAGCACATCGAGCAAAATTGGATCAACCAAAAGTACTCCCCGTCAGCCTGGTCGCGAATCTGATCAGTGTGCCAGTGAATGTTCAAAACTGTTCGAAGGCATGCTGCAGGATCGGGCAACGACTGGCTGGCTTCACATGCTGCGTTCCACCGGCCGCGCGCCGTAGTACTGCAGTGCATCGGGAATATTTAGCGTCACCAGGTAAGATCCGTAGGCGTTGAGCTTCAAAAACTCGATTCTCACAGACTTCAGCGTAGGAGGAAGAGGGCAGGATTCGAAGGGCCCGGGAGTCGCCGCGCTGGCTTTCGCTCGCGTGTGATCGATGTGACTCGCGTGATCCAAGGTGACATCACAGTCGAGCGTGACAGGGTGGGTAGGCTCTCCAAGTCTCCCTCACAGCCATCCAGTCTCATCCAGTACTCGATCGCTGGACCATTTGGTTGCGGCTTCCTAGCCAACAAAATACGATTGAACGAGCCTCCTGGTACATGCAGACATATCTAGAGGTACACCCGCTAAATTTGCATGGTTGAAGGTGCCACTGCTGTTGGCGACTCAACGTCGCTGCTGGAAGCCACAAGCTGCTTGGCAGTTTGACGTTGTCCTGGAAAGCCCTAACTGAATGCACGCTTCATAGCACTGTGAGTGTGCCTTATGTTCTCGATATATTTGCAGACTCTTATGCACGCTTCCGTTCAGCCACGACCGCCGGGACGTTGGGCGCCTTCTTAAAACAGCGCAGACGTTCCCATCCTACCCGGACTTGTAACGGCTGCCCCTGTACGGTGAACTCTCCATCAAAGTATCTATCAGTCACGGAAGACCACCGGAGCGCTGTGGTCGTGTGCATATAAGCCACAAAGGCCAGTCGTGACTCCCACTTCGACTACCTACTGCAATGCTTTCACCTTCGAGTCCTCGAGTCTGGTTGAGTACGTCGACCTCGATTCCGCAATGCTGTGAGCTAACAAAATATTAGTTACCGGTGCATCGTCTGGCTTTGGTCGCGTTCTATGCGAGCTCGTGCTCAGGAATGGCGAGTCAGTCGTCGCGGCAGCCCGTCGTACGCACATGCTCGACGACCTCGTGCAACAGTACTCCGCCGACCACATCCTCGTCGCCAAGACGGACGTCACCCAGCGACAAGACGTCCTCCAGGCCTTTGCTCTGGCCAAGAGTGCATTCGGCCACATCGATGTCGTGTTCAACAACACCAGGTACGCGGGTCTGGGAGAAGCAGAGAGCGTCGAAGATGCCGATGCACACGCCTTGCTGGCGACAAACTTCTGGGGCGCGGTCAGCGTTACCCGCGAGGCCATCAAGTTTTTCCGCGAGTCGAACCCGCCAGGGGTGGCGGTCGCCTCCTCCAGATGTCATCCATGTTTGGCATCGCTGGCACACCCTGTTTGGCTTTCTACTCTGCGTCGAAACATGGTAAGTGTTTCAAAGACATTCAATGGGGCAGCCGGTGTTCAACGTTCACCGATCAACGCTTGCATAGCTCTGGAAGGATTCACGAAGTGCATCGTTCAAGAGCTTGACCCTACTTGGAACATCAAGGTAAGGTCGCTCCTGGTTTGGCAATTTGAACTTCTCAAAATTCGCATCTGCCCATCCAGATTACCATACTCGAGCCAGGCTTCTTCCAGACGGAAGTTGCCAATGTCGCAAGGTGGAGCCCCGCTCACCCGGCGTATCTCAAGCCCACATTACCGAGCTCTGCTATGCGGGCGGAGTGGGACTCTTTCGTTCTGTCAGGGGACCCCACAAAGGCTGCGGAGGCTTTTTATCGGGCAGCTACGCTCCCGGACCCTCCTCTGCATCTCATACTTGGAAGGGACGCAATCGGGCTGGCGAAGAAGATGGCGGCAGTGCTACAGGACACCGCCGCGCGATTCGAACACTGGTCAGACGATCTAGAGCTCACGTCTGAAAACGGCACTGCGTAGGAAGGACCGGCCCATGCAGGAGATTGTGAGAGTAGCAGCACGGCGTCGGCGATCGCGCTCAAGCCCCAAGCCATGTAGGTACGGTATGTGCTGATGGAATCTGCATTACGCTTTTTGCTGACCGGATGTAGCTTCTAGCGTGGTCTTGTGGGTGCAGCTCAAGAGGGCTGCTTTGTAAACTCTGAAATGCGCAGTGATGTCCTCATGCGCGACATCTTCGCTACTTACGATCCCGTGACGGTGCCTTCAACGCAGGACAATATGTACAAAGTCACCTCTCCCTCGTCTCTTAGTCATTGGCGTAGCCTCAGAATATCCTGGATCGGACTTTTCGGCTGCGCGGATGCACTCATAAGATTTGGAAGCGTTCCGAGGCGATCGCGAGATGAGGTAGAGCGTCAACATTCAATATATCGCAAATTCACGTTTCACGTACTCTATCGTAGATCGACAAATAAACTCCCACAACTCATCTAACTACTGTGTACATACAGATGCAACGAAGCCTTCCCATGATGGACCTGCTCATCTTGCGTGCAGATGGAACGCTGAGTCGCTCGTCAGACCGGCTAATGACTCACTTTGAATACACCGATGAGCCCTGACTAACACTTGCGGGAGTCGGGGGATGACAGAGTTTAGCGCCACAACTTTTCCACGGGGTGCATGTACCGCAACGCCAACCCATGCGGAATGTCTACATTCGCAGAGGGCTCAGCGAGTATATAATAGGTGATGGATTCGCTCAGAGGCCTCACTAACAGGTGCATCACCTCCACACATACGCACAGCTATCATGGCATCTCCCCGAGTTTGGTTCAGTAAGTCCGCAATACCCCTTTCCGGGACGTGCGCTCACCCATCCTCTAGTCACCGGCACCTCCACCGGTCTGGGAAAGACCCTCGTTGAGCTCGTCCTCGCCAAGGGCGAAATCGTCGTCGCCACCGCCCGGCGTACCGCGCCGCTCAATGACCTCAAGGCGAAGTACCCCGCCTCGCACCTCCTCGTGCTCAAGCTCGATGTCAGCAAGCCGTCCGAGATCACCGCCGCGTTCGCGCAGGTCAAGGAGGCGTTCGGCCGCCTCGACGTCGTCGTGAACAACGCCGGGTGGGGCACCTTTGGCGAGGTTGAGTCCGCGGTCGACGCGGACGCGCGCGCGATGTTCGACACGAACTTCTGGGGCGCCGTCGACGTCTCGCGCGCCGCGCTCGCGTTCTTCCGTGACGTGAACGCGCCCGGCGTCGGCGGACGGCTCGTCCAGATCTCGTCCTGCTGCGGCATCGTGGGCCTCCCCGGCCAGGCCTTCTACTGCGCCTCCAAGTTCGGTATGTACCCGCGCACCCCAGTGTTTCCACCTTGAGCCTCGCTGATCAGTCCTTGCGTTGGGTAGCTTTGGAGGCCGTCACCGAGTCGCTCGCCGCAGAGATCGATCCCACGTGGAACATCAAGGTGAGCATTGCGGACCGCCGTAACACTGCTGTCGTTCGACCGTCGCTCACTGTGCACATGCTCGCCTTGCAGGTTACCCTCATCGCGCTCGGCGCGTTCGCCACGGAGGGCGTCCAGAAGATCACCTGGTCGGCCCCGCATCCGGCATACAGCAAGCCCGAGCTGCCCGTCA
>MNAD01001243.1:0-11206 GCA_001895945.1 Trametes pubescens | reverse complement strand
ACTCACCTATGACTAGAAAGAATATCAACTGCCTGTACGGTGGGTCGAAGCTGCAAGCTTCAAGGCCATCTTGGGGGGTGACGTGGCTGGTGACGTGGACTTGGGATAGGCCGAGTTGGCGCTTTACTAATGTCATAAGTACCTCTATCACACGTTGACTATGCACAAAGGGTTGACGCGGCGTTGGTGGCCTTGAAAGAGAGCATCTTGAGGGAGCGGTAGGTTCGGGGAAGTGTTAGGTTCGAAGATACTGCCAAGCGCCTTAGACATCAGTAGATTTGTAATCTCCGACTGTACATATTTAGAGTCAGACATTCATACTTTAAGTTCCGAAACTAATCCGGGCGCTCGGCATTAAGCGTTGTCCGCCCATTGATATATTTCTTCCCGAGCCGGCGTTCAGATGTCCGACCTGGAGTTCAACCACCACCCCCTTGATTCCTCCTCCTTCCTCTCTCATTTTTCTCGGAACTCATGGCGCGCACCAAACAGTCTGCCAAACGCAGCACGGGTGGCACGGCTCCGAAAGGAGAATTAGGCACATCAACTGGTAAGTGCCCTATCCATTCAAACTTTAAAAGCCACGTTGTGACATGGGCTTCGCAGCTAGCACAACCGTTCAGAAGGCCGCCGACGTCATCATGAGAGAACAAGGTATGAAGTTACCAGGGCTATGGTACTCTTGCTGACCACTGTAACGAGGCTAGATGCGTCCCCGCAGGCCCCTTCGCAGCCGGTAGGCACAACACCCGCTCGACGCGCTCGATCCAGTAAGTCTCACATTCACATCTTCATTGGTCACACTTATCGAGGGTCGTCTAGGCACGGGCGCCGCTCTTGATCAGGTCAAGGACGCGGGGCAAGCAACTCGGAAGAAGCGTGCCGTCGCCGCCAAGGGCGGTGTCAAGCAGCGAGTGCCGTCTTCCCCGCCTCCGCCACCTCCGTTCAATGATGGCAGGGACAAGGTTCTTCACGACGAGTATCGTTTCCACCTATTCATTTGCTTATGCGCTGTCCTTAGTTCTGTTACTTGTGCCATAATGGCGGTCGCTGCCTGGTCTGCAGCAACTGTCCTCGCGTCGTCTGCTCCCCGCATTTGGCACACGAACCTATTCCCGCCCACGAGATGAGCAAGCTTACCTTTGTGTGCCTTTCGTGCCACATACGGTATGTTCGTGGGCATCGAAAGGAGGAGAAGGTCGAGGACCGTCGCGGCCAGCAGGCGAAGAAGGCGGATTCAAAGTATATGGTACGTCGCACCTGTACATGGATTTGGTGCTGAACTAATCATTCATATTCCTAGGCCTTCTACCGACAGGATGGTGCAGATCGCGTGGCGCACCTTCCCCGCGCCGTCCAGGTCACGGCGCCGTACCACGTCGGGCACCACGCTCGCGTCTATACGTCATCGCCCGTGGGAATCATACTTTTCAGGTTGCGAACTTTGCCCGGCGAAGGCTCAGTTCCCCGGGTCGTGTACGAGGCAATGAAACCCTACTTCGTCGACGAGGAGGTCGGAAATCTTGTTTATAGGGAAGTCGTGTTCGATCTGAACAACGACGAAGACGTTGCTAAGCACCACACCGCGATCATGGAGGCCCTGGCTGTATTTTCGAGGTATGTTATACCAGAAGTGTTATGTGAGCTGGAACTAACCTGCAGCAGCTTCGAAGGTGGACGGATTCTCCTGTTCGTTTACACACACGCGGACGAAGAGACCGGAACCCTCTTCTTTGGGGCGAACTTAGCCGCGCAGACACTTCGTAACGTACGTCGTTATCTGCGCTCATTTACCGTCCAGCTGACGGTATTTCACAGTGGTTCGACGTACTCATTCCGGAAGAGGCACGAACTATATTGAGGGCGCATAGCACTACCCTCTTTATGTTATGTTGCGGGGCTCTCGTCGCGGCGGACGCTGCATATGAAGAATTGAAGGCACATTGCCTCAGGTACGCCGTTTGTATTATACTATCTGCTGCGGTAAGCTAATATGGACGGTTCAGCCTCCGTATCACACGTCTCCTCGCTTTTGAAGCGGGAGCGTTCCAGGCGGCATTCGCTACGCCGTTCTTTCTCATCTATGCTTACAAATTCATCATCGAGAATGCCAACTTCGACGACCACCAGCTGGCCAACGTGCTCTCGCAGTCCTTGTACCTAGGCCGTCATAGCAAGGTCATCGTCATGTCTTCCCCTGACAGCTGGGAGACCTTGACTGTCGCCGAGTATATCTGGTCTAGTCGGGGCTCCCGGCCGTGGGGCGAAGTATTGCCAATTCAGTGCGTCGGCTGCTCGGCCCTACGCACTTACGATGTTGTCGAGAAGAAGGGTAATTACATCGCAACCTGCACCGAGGACGGTTGCTCCAGCGTCTTGGAATTCAAGAAGCGGGAGGGGGACGTTGTACTGAAGGGCGTTGAAGGGAACTGGCTGAAGCGAAAGAGGGAGTAGGGCAGTCGACTCGTTGTCCCGCCAAGTATCTTGCCGTCGTATCGTATCCCTTCCCTTAATGTTACCACCCCCACTCTGACTACGACATGATGTGAATGCACGTTCTAAGGGCTCCAGCTCGCAAAATGTACGTGTGAGGCTGTGAATCGTCGGGTTGTTCGAACCACTCATCATTTCCGGTATGCGTGCGTCTGGTTAGCTGGCGGAGTGCTCGGTGTTGTCATGGTGCGCGCGGCGCTGACATCTCACCGTATCATTAGGGAACTTGCCGGCCGCACTCAGCACTCAGCGCCATGGTTCCGGCTCCGACAAACGACCTGGAAAGGAATTCATCCGCTCGTACCCCGGCCTCACGTTCCCGCAAGTCTGCGGAACACCACGGAAAGCATGTCCGAGTGTAGCAGTAAGCGTTCTCTGATTTCGTGGAGCGTTATCTGACTGAATCTGTTAGACCCAGGATGTACGTGGGCTTTCTTGATCACACCAGCCACCTTGCGGATGGGTCATGGATGCCAGAAACGGTTTCCTCGTGGGGCCCCGGCCGTCTGCTTCCCAGTATTCACAAGAAGAATCGCAGCTGGCTCCACCCCACGGGGCACCGAAGCCTTGTAATGAGGTCGAGGTTCCCTTCTTCCCAGCGTCGAGACACGTCGTTTATGGGAGTTGTGCTCTCCTAAATGCAAGACTCTGCACGTTCCCGTCCGGCCATGAGTATGCACAGCTCTGCCGTACGCCGCCTGGATCATGAAGTATATGTGATACGGTCCCACGGACTCTACGATGCAAAATTCGCATGGTGCCGGGCGACATGCAAGAGATTGGTCAAATGGACACTCAGGGGCTCGCTAGATGGGTAGCGGGAGTACGAAAGGGGATGTGGCGGCGTCATGGGAAGGCGAGGAGTGAGCGGCATAGAATCTGCTCGTTCTGCACGGTGTCACTCATCCAGACCGGGCATGCGCTTTCCGTAGCTCACAGAGCACCCTTCGCCTCGCTCCTTCGATGCTTCTACACGTTGGTGCACGAAGTCGCGCTGAGCTCTTACTGATGGTGCTTCATCGGTGTTCTCGATATCAAAACTCGCGTTGTGCGCATCCCTTCCCCCGCTCAAACCCTCCTCCCAACCACCTGCTCTCCTTCCTTCGCTCGCGTGGTGTTAGACCTTGAAGATGGCTTCAGAAATGGTTCGTGAGCGTTCTCATTCCGTTGAGACCCCCGCTAAGCCGATATCTAGACATCTTCCCACCCCAACCCAGGAGGGCGCCCCGATATGCTCCCCATTCTAACGACGGCTTCGGGCAGTCTCCAGGAGCCTCCGTCGTCTGCGCCCTTTTCTCGCTTCTGTGACGTTGCTTGGCACATCGTCGACGCCATGCCGAGACCCGATTTCTCCCCCTTCTCCGACACCGCACCCTGCGATTCAAGGCGCGATCTGCTGTCCTTGCTCGGTACTTCGACCATCTTCTTCCATCCCGCCGCGTCAGCGTTGTGGGAGTGTCCGATCGGCCTCCAGGCTCTCATCAAAGTCCTTGCCGATAGCCCGAGAGAGACAGATGCATCGATGGATTCCATGAGCCCTCAGGATATGGAGCAGTACGTTTTCGGGTATGTGCTCTTCACAATGTCTGTTGCAGTTGTGACACTGACTGGCCCTCGAGAAGCTGTGCCGCTCGCTTGATAAACGCGAGTGGCGGCGCGAGCCATTCCGGGATCCTGGGCCGGTTCCACTTTTACGCTAGCTGTATCATCCGTCTACGCATCTCGTCCCGCGAAGCCCCCACCACGTTGCTGGCCTATCTGTCGTCGCTTCTCCCCACGGGCACACTCTTATTCTCCCGTCTGCGGGAGTTGTCTTGGGTGGAGCCGCAGCCGTGCATGTCGTCTATGAACATCACGACACTCCTGTCTTGCTCGCGTACCACCGTCCTCACCCTGCGGTTTAAGGACCAGAGCCTGATCACGTTGACGAGGGGAGGACGAGACTTCTTCGCCGCGTCCGTGGTCGAGCTCCTCCAAGATGTCTCTGCCATCGTTCCCAATCTCCGCGAGCTTACCGTCCACGCGCCGTCGGCGATTCCTATCCCTGTCATGGCTGTTCTTCGCTTCGGCTCCCTGCACCGTGCAAACTTGCATATGTCCATAACGGGTACGTTGAGTGTGACACTATCAACTTTAGAAGGTTTGCGTACTCACGACATCGTTACATTTTAGGAGCGGTCGACTTCATTCCGGAGCTGCAGCCGATGGACGTGTCTTCCCTCGAAGCCTTCGAGGTGCACTGGGACGTCCGACACCAACCTCGGTGCTGTCGCATCCGTACTGGACCTGGGACGAGTCCGCGAGCTGAGCGTCACCGCTTATCATCACCTTGGGCAGGGCTTCCTGTACAACATGCACCTCCTCGTCTCTCGCGCCCCCTCGTTCCTGACCCACATCGAGATAGTTGCCCTTGGCGACATGGCTCCTTCCGTCGATGGCGGCCGGCTCGTCGACGTCTTCAGGCCGCTCCTCGCGCGTCGCTCCCTCCAAAAGGTTACCATGATTCTCACGGGCTACCGTCTTGATTTCTCGCCTCCTGATCTGTCTCTCCTGGGACGTGCATGGCCCGATTTACGTCATCTGAATCTGAGCTTCTCTCTCCTCGACTACAACATGCTTCCCAACATGGGGCACTTCCTCCCTAATATGTATGAGCTTTGTCCCCGCCTCGAGTTCTTGCACCTCCCCGCTCTTGCGACCTCCACCGGCCATTCTGCTGCCTTCCATCTTCCCATACTTCCCGACTGCGCTATCGAGCACATCTCCGCTGATGTGGCTTGGTTCGAGCACAAGATCCTCGATGTTGCTTGGTCGCTGCGCCGAGCCTTCCCTCGCCTCCAGCAAGTCGGCCCAGTCGATGGCAATGACGGGTGGCGCGACACGAACGACCTCGTTAGGGCGCTTCAAGATAAGGATTACGCAACCATATTCGAGCATGTAGCGAAGTACCTACGCGCTGGAATGTACCGCCCTCTCCCGTAAGTCAAGATGCCGGCACTCAGTTATGGTACACTTACTCATTCTTCGTTTGTATAGCTATTCCCTCTACCTCGTAGTCCGGATGGGACTCGAGGGCCTTGTCGGAAGGTAAATGCTGTGCAGCAAGGGTCTGAGGTGCAGGCTGTGAGCTGCTGCGTATGGGCGCGGCATTCTGCACTCGCAGTTGTGGTGGACGATGTCTGGATCACGCAAATGTCATGTATATCTATCTATATCTTGGTCTCTCTGTAATGGGGTGTAAAGTGCTATTTGTCGACGGTCTGCTCAACAGTGTGAAGTATTGAAATGTGTTCATTCAGCAAGCAATTGAGTAGTGAAGAAGGATCACTGCAAGACGGTGAAGAAATCAAGTCCCAGCCAGAAGGCTCACGCTCTGCGGGGAAAAAATTGGACTCAGCGAGAATTGATCCCACGCACGGAGAAAGATTCGGTCTGGAATAGTTAGCAGACACCTACCACTACGCCAGTGTTCCTGGCATATAGAACTCTATATTGCAATAATAATATGGACGGTTGTCCTTATACCGTCTGTCCTTGAAGCAGCGAAGCTCCTCGCACTACTCCTAGTGCACAGTGCCCGACCGAACCTCAAGAGCTCAACGTCCCGCACATCCATCCTCAACGTCAACCTCAGTCCTGCTCTAGCCCTCCTCACGCTTGCCAGCCTGCTCACCCTTGCCGACGTCAGCACTCAGTTGGTCAATGCAAACCACTGCGCTCTCTGTGCTCGTTTTCTTCAGCACCCGCCGTCAGTTTTAGTGCGTACCCCCTCCTCCCGCTCACACAGTGACACTCTCGCTCACGCCTGCCCGCCCGTCGCCACAGCACACGCACCCCCTACAGTTGTCTTCGCCCCCGTCCGAGTTGTCGTTATGACCCACTAGGAGGTATCCTCCAGCGACCACTATGTTGGGCCCCTCCCTCCCCTCCCGCTCGATAGCACCGCTGCTAGCACCCGCCTCTCCCATCTCGACATCGTCGGGGCGAGTCACCCACAACACCACACCCAGCAGCAGCACTGCGGAAATAGCCGCGACTTCTGTCAGCCCTTGCACGCCAAGGCAGGCGAGATGATGAACCACTTCCGCGCCATGTTCAGGCTCGACCCCGTTGCCGTCGAGGCCATCCTGATGCCCAGGCACCCGCACTCGCACCAAAGAGATCGTAGACTGCGTTAGGGTGCTCGCCAACGCCCTTATTCCGTCCTTCGCCGGCACCGCGCGCCCTGCGTCCACCATGGAGGTGTCTGGCCGGGTCATTGGTTGCGCCGCCCGTCGCTTCCACAGGTTCCATCGCTACCAAGGCTCATTCCTCCGCCATGTCCACCACGCCCTCACTGCCCTCGAGCCCTGGGAGAGTTGCACCGTCGCATTTGTTCTTGGTATGTCCTCCACCTTATCTACGACCCGTTGCGCCCGCCAAGATTGTGATACCCCCTACCTCTAGTTGTCCGACCAGACTCGACTGCTCGTCCCGTCCCCGTAGTACACCGTTCTCGCCGAGTCCGAGGCCGCTCGCTACCACCAACAAGAAGGACAGGACTGTAGGAGCAGGAGCGGTAGTGCATATGCAAGTAGCCGTAAATATAAATCTGTTTGTTTGCATCAGAAATGATGTAGCGAGCCAGCGCGCGGGGCCGTGCACGCAGGCGGGCGCACGCGAGGTGGGCGCACGCGAGGCGGGACAATCGCAATGATATTCAAAGGCTCTGGCTGTAGGAAGGGGTTATACTGTAGAGGTTTTGGAACCCGCACTCAGATGTGCATGGTAAGTGGAATGTCAACGGCCGATCAGACTCACCCGCACCCTCCACAATATTGTCTGAACTTGACAGGCGTACTTTACTGCATTTACGGCCGTGTATACTAGTGAACATATGAGGACTACCAAGAATCGACCTACTAGACCGGAACCGTCTCCTTGAACACCAGTGCAGTCAGCCGGGAACGGAACTCTAAAAGCTGCTCCTCGGTCAACCAAATACCATCGTTGCATTGGAGTACAGCTATGATGCAAGCCAAAACCCAGACACCGCAATCAACGCCATTCGTTTGCAGTGGCCGAGTCTAGCAGACGTGAGTAATATGGTCGAGCTAAGGAATAGAAACATATGCTTACTACGAGAGGGTACGCTACCCAAGCCTCCTGGCGAAGAGCCGGCATGGGGTATCCGTTTTCTCCCGCAATGCGATGCAATCTATATATGAGCTTATACAGATCCTGCCGAGTCTGCCGGAGCTATTATCAACGGCACTGGTAAAGTGTGAACAATATGGGACTTGCCTTGACGTCCGTCTCCCAGATGGCACCCAGGGCGAGGCTATCGAAATAGGCGATCTGCTGCGGGTCTTTCTTCAGGTAGACGATGGCGAGAGTCCAATGCGGGGCCGGTGCAAGTCGATGGATGGGTATGAGCCAGAGATCCGCCTGCCAGTACGTCGTCCATCCCGAATCTCTCCAAATCGATGCGTCGTCAGCACTGGAGCGATGAAGAGACATGAGTCGTGTCGAGAAGATGGTTGGACGGCGGTTGATTGGGGGATTTCCAGCATAGCGAAGCAGCACTTCAGCACTGCTGTTGATGCAATCGTCGCTAAGCATAGCCTGTGGTCGTTGAAGACGAGCAAGGTCGTTGGGCCGGAAAAAGAAACGCAGCTGGCGATCTTCATTGGGATGCAGGACGCGAGTAGTATCAGCCGGCGCTGGGGGCACAGACGGCGCAGGCGGAAGAGGTATCGCCGTAGTAAACGTAGGATCGTACTAACATTGTCGACGCATCAGAGAGCCATGAACGCATCTACTAATATAGCCACATACCGGATGTTCATCTGTAAAGAGCAGAGTACGCTGGATCATGTCGACGTCGGTGAGATCACAGTAGATTGGGGAGGCTTTATGCGCAACAGCGTCTTGAAGAGCTGGCGTGTCGTCTTCAGTATCGGTATCTTCAAAGGAGAGTAGCTCCTCAAGAGTGTCGTGCGCAATGACCGCGTCTTCATCCACGTAATCGCCCACGGGAACGTGCGGGCTGAGCTCGGCGACACCATCTTGAAAGGGAATACACACCCAGCGGATAGGTTTCCTGTCAACGGCCCCGGTGAGGCGCTCCGCAATCCGAGCGGCTTCCTCTGTTCGAGACTGGAACCTCTGGGCGGAGACAAGGGGGGTCCTCCAACGCATCGGAAGTAGGAGGAGCTCCTCTTTCCTTTGCAGAAGGAGGAATGAGATTGCCGAGACTGAGAGATGGTTAGTGTATGCGGAGACCAGTTAACTAAAGCTGAACTTGCATCTCTGTAGCCGGAGCGCAAGCTCTACTGCCGCTAATTCTCTTCCATACCAGCGACAGAGGTTGTCCGCCTCATTGCCCAACCGCTTCCGTTCTTCTAAACACCGCTCCAATACAAGCATCGCGCGGATACCCTGGCGAACGTTGGGGTCTTGTAGCCATCTTGGTGTGGCGACGGGGGAAGGTGTAATCCAAACGTCGGCGAGAAGACTAGGGTCATCGCGCAGAATGGCGAGTTCTGTAGGCAGCCGCTGTGGTAAAGGAAGATTCCATTCCTTTTGATGAAGTGCCGCTAATTGGTCGCAGTAACCATTGAACTTTCTGATCGCGGTTGTGAGGGCTGGAGTGCACCGTGTGATGGCTTTTTGAGTTTGTTGGTGTAACTTTGTACCTGAAAGTCAAGTATGAGAAGTTCTCAGTGTGCACGACATGAAGTGTGCGCACCTAGCGGCTGATCCCGCCCTCCTGCCGCCTGGCTCAGCTTGTCCCATTCAAAAAAACTCCCAATCGCCCTCTTCCGGATGTTGATTTTCAAGTCGCGAGCCAAGAGTAGTATTTGCACAAAGTTCAAAGGAAGGCCCTTCAGCTCTGGATACTCCTGGGGCACGTTGAGCGACGCGTAGAGACCTTCAGCCTTCTCCACGGCACGAGCATGGGAACGCTTTAGGCTTGCAATGTATTCGTGCACTATAGGGCTCTCGTCGCCGGACTCAACACTAGCCTGCAGCCTTGTCAGAGACGTCTCCACTGTGCTCAGTTCGGTTTGGAGGTTCAAGACCGAATCAAGCTCTTTCTTGAGCCGTGCAGGTGCGTCTGATGATTCAAATCTCATTTAAGTGCTATCTTTCACACACTTTAGCTTACCGACTCACGTTTCCGAACAGAAAGCTGAGCAGCCTTCTGCTCTTCCCACTGTTTGCGCAGCTCGTCCTTGCTGATATTGATCTTGGCAAGCTCTTTCTGAGCTGCTGCTGTGCGAGCTTCTACGCCATTCTTCAAACGACCTCGTATCCAGATACCCAAGTCTTCGCGTGTTGCACGATTCATCGCATCCGCGTGGCGGTCCAGTATCCATATTCTGCGTGATCTCTATGATATCTATGGTTGAGTGAGATGTGATGAAGGAATAGTTCGGCTTCGTACCGCGGATGAGCGTGTCACACCTATCAACTTCCGAAACTTGGACCAGACCCGCTCGGTACCTTCACCGTCCGATAAGCCGAGCCCTTCTCGCAACCGAGGATTGTAGACGAGCTGACACGCCCATTGATGCCCATATGCGTGCATAGCCGATGTTGCCCAAATCAGACGCGAGACGACACTTTCGGGCAGCAAGTCGTACTAGGTACCACTAATTTTAGTCACCACATACAATATGCGGCAGAGCGTCTGATATATCTTACCACTTGCACGCTGCGATCCAAGACACAGCCAATGTCGTAGAAGGCGGCAACAGTGGCAGCTTCGGGGATATGTTCGAAAAGCTTGTCAAGGAGTGCGATGGTGTACTTCTGTTGCTCTCCTGGAGTGTCTATGTTGGCGAGGAACAAGACGATGTCATGTCTGCATACAAGAGCCATAAGTCCGGTGTCGTCGAACTTCCTGCCGTGTGTTTTTTCCTTCTTCTCATCCGCCGCTTCATAGGACTTCTCGCATTCGTCTATGGCTGTTTCGGGGACCTTTCCCCGGTATGACCGCGCTGGCTTCTTACGCGCCGCTGTTATGCGTGCTCCCGCTGCGTCGACCGCCTCCTTGGATACAAAGTACTGCGGATCGTAAAACCATGGACTTTCCCCCGCGGACGCATTGTGACGTTGGCTGAATGTAGCGTCCAGCGCGACATGGATGTCACCGCCATCTCTGGCGGGTACCGTGAGCTTAGCATCGAAGCCCGGGAGATGGTTAACGTACTGTTGGAAGCTTCGTCCGAAGTGTGTTCCCCCGAAGCACGCCGCACATCGCTTCTGAAGAATTCGGTCACAGTTCCCGGGGGTCAATGGTATTTCTGGTGTCTTCTTGTCGCTGTCTTTGAATGCCGTGGGCGAAGTACCAGGCCCAGAACCTAGGGGAGGAGCTCCAGACTGCGAAGAAGTGCCCACATCTCGCTTCTTCGGTGGGTCGCCGAACAGCTGGTCCGTGAATCTATTCAGAAATACGGTCAATATTTCATCCAATCATCTGGTAGGCTTTCCGAGCACATGTCTGGACAGATCATATAGTGAATGTCGGGACGGATCGTCTAGCGAACGTCAGGACAGATCACCCAGCAGATATCGGGATAGATCACCTAGTGTACGTCCTCAAGGTACCATGTTCGCCCACTCTGAGACAAATATCCAAGCTTACATCGGGACGGTTATCTCCGTGTACCTGGATGCGAATGACCAGGCCCACGTCTGAATCGGTATTGCGGTGTACGTCTGGGCC